>PGTU02015600.1:0-15683 GCA_002896215.2 Cicer echinospermum | reverse complement strand
TGTCTTATGGCAAAATCAGAAACTGAAAAAGTAAGTATTTCAGAACTATGTCCTTCTTGTGAACAATTAGAAATTGAATTTGACAATCTTTTAAATGACTCAAATACTTTATCTCATAAATGTGGTTTTCTCAAAAATCAACTTTATGAAATAAAGAAACTCAATGAGGAACTTCAAGCCAAGAATGAGAAATATGAAAAAATCATTCTAGATCTGCAGTTATCTCATGAGAAATTATCTGAGCAGCAAGCACTTTTAAATAAAAAGAATGTCAAAATTCATCCTCTGGAAGAGGACACAGAAAAGGAGATTTTAAAAGTAGAAGTTGAAGAACTAAAAAATGACATCACCAACTTTGTTAAATCTACTGAAACTTTTCAAAAGATAATGGGATCTCAATCTGGAATTTTTGACAAAGCTGGTATTGGTTTTAAAAGTTCTCAAAAACAAAAATTGTATGAAAATTTTTTCTTGCCCAAAAAACAAGAGGATAGGCCAAAATGTACTTTTTGCAAAAAATTTGGGCACACTTTCAAAATCTGCCACGCTAAGAAGAAAGCTGAAAATATAAAGAAAGGTTGTTCATTTTGTGGTAAACATGGTCACCATGATTCTATTTGTTATCACAAAAGAAAATTCCTCATAGGAGGAAAAACTAACCAACAAGGACCCAATGCTATATGGGTACCTAAGTTACTTTTAAAACCTAACACAGGTTCATCCTATGATCAACAAAAGAAGGCCTTGGTACTTGGACAGTGGTTGCTCAAGGCATATGACGGGAGATAAGCACTGCTTTATTTCCTTAGAAATAAAGGATGGAGGATCAGTCACATTTGGTAACAATGATAAAGCTCAAATAAAAGGTACAGGTATTATTGGTAAAAATAATTCTGCTAAAAATGTTCAGTATGTTGATGGTCTAAAACATAACTTGCTAAGTATTAGTCAATTATGTGATAGTGGTTTTGAAGTTATTTTTAAGCCTACTCTTTGTGAGGTCAAACATTCATCCTCGGGTAGAGTTTTCTTCTCCGGTTTTAGAAAAAAGAATTTATATGAACTTTATCTGGATGATTTACCCACTGAATCGTGTTTTGTATCCATTGATAAGGATAAATGGATTTGGCACAAAAGAGTTGGTCACACAAGCTTAAAAACTATTTCTAATTTATCAAAATTAGAATTAGTTAAAGGTCTTCCAAAAATCAATTTTGAGAAAGACAAAGTTTGTGAAGCTTGTGTTAAAGGAAAACAAGTTAAAAGTAGCTTCCACTCAAAAAATATTGTTTCAACAAAACATCCACTTGAACTTATTCATATTGACCTTTTTGGTCCCATAAAGACTCCAAGTCTTAGTGGCAAAAGATATGGCTTTGTTATTGTTGATGACTTCTCTCGTTTTACTTGGGTCTTATTTTTGAAACATAAAGATGAAGCCTTTGAGGCGTTTCACCAATTTTGCAAAAAGGTTCAAAACGAGAATGGTTCAAAAATTATTTCTGTGAGAAGTGACCATGGGGGTGAATTTGAAAATGAATCTTTTAAAAATCTTTGTAATGAAAATGGTATCTCTCACAACTTTTCTTGTCCAAGAACTCCCCAACAAAATGGGGTTGTTGAAAGGAAAAATAGAACCTTACAAGAAATGGCTAGAACCATTTTAAATGAAGCCAACATTGAAAAATATTTTTGGGCTGAAGCCATTAACACTGCTTGTTATGTTTCAAACCGTGCATCCATTAGAAAAATTTTAAACAAAACTCCATATGAGCTATGGAAAGGGAGAAAACCAAATATTTCCTATTTTCATATTTTTGGGTGTTATTGCTACATTCTCAATAATAAAGAAAATTTGGGAAAGTTTGATCCAAAATCTGATAAAGGAATTTTTCTAGGATACTCCACAACGTCAAAAGGTTATAGAATATATAATCTTAGGACTCAAACTGTGGAGGAATCCATGCATGTTATTTTTGATGAGTTTGATGACTTGTGTTTAGAAAGATGGACAAAATGAAGAAGATGAACCTTCATCCTCTCGGGTTAACCGATCCTCATGATGAGGATGCGTCTGACCCAACCTACAGCAACCTCCAAGAGGATGGAGAACTGTCACACATCAATCCTCCAGAATCTAATCATTGGGAATACTGAAATGTGTTCGAACCAGAAATTCTCTAAGAGAAAACACCACCAAACATGGCCATGATATCACAAGTAACCCAAAACGATTGATCAAGCTATTGGTGATAAGTCATGGTTGAAGCAATGATGAAGAACTCTCACAATTTGAAAAAACAAGGTATGGAATCTTGTACCCATCCTCGGATAAATCTATATTGGAACTAAATGGATATTTATGAAACAATTAAATGAGGATGGAGAATCATTAGAAATAAATGCAAGACTAGTGGCACAAAGGGTACAATCAACAATAAGGAATGATTATGATGACGTTGCACCCGTGCAAAACTGAAGCAATAAGAATCCTTCTTAGCTTATGCTACCTAAGGTATAACTATGTAAATGGATGTCAAGTGCCTTTTGAAAATCGTTCTTAATGAAGAAGTGTATGTCGTCCTCCTGGTTTGAGAGATTGAGAAGCCGAATCATGTGTTCAAACTCCTCAAAGCTTCTTTACGTTTTAAAGCAAGCTCTCGAGCTTGGTATGAAGGTAACCTCTTTTCTAAAAGAGAATGATTTATTGGGTCAATTGATACAACTCTTCAAGAAGACCATGAGAAAATTTATTGATTTTTCAATATTTATGTCGATTGACAATTGAATATTTGACAACAAATGAATAGTGCAAAGATTTCTCCAATCCATGCAATGATTTGAGATTGAGTATAGGGAAATAAAAGTCTTCCTTGTTTGCAAATCAACCAAAGAGATGATGGCATCTTCATATCTCAGAAAAAATTCACCAAGGATTACTCAACAAACAAAATGAGTTCAGCCAAAAGTATGGGAACCCCTATGCATCCATCCTCCATACTTCACAAAGATGATGAAGGAACTCCAATATCTGAAAAAGAGTATAGAGGGATGATTGGATCCTTGCTATATTTAACTGCAAGTAGACCGGACATAGTCTTTGCTGTGGGTCTTTGTGCAAGATTTCAATCTTCTCCTAAAGAATCTCATCTTACTGCAGTAAAAAGAATTTTTAGATATCTTGTGGGCACCATTAATCTGGGAATTTGGTACAAAAAATGTTCAAATCTTGATCTCACTGCTTATTGTGATGCCGACTATGCTGGAGACAAAGTTGAAAGGAAGAGCACAAGCGGAGCTTGCCAACTTCTGGGTAAATCTCTAATAAGTTGGTCATGCAAAAAACAAAGTACTATTGCTCTTTCAACTACAGAGGCTGAATATGTATCAGCTGCTCAATGTTGCTCACAACTTCTATGGATAAAGAATCAACTAGAAGATTACTCTTTAAGGTACACAAAAATTCCCATTCTCTGTGATAATACAAGTGCCATTAATCTTTCTAAAAATCCCATTCAACATTCAAGATCTAAGCATATTGAAATTAAGCATCATTTTATAAGAGATCATGTTCAAAAGAGTGATATTGAATTAATTTTCATTGACACTGAGAATCAATTAGCTGATATTTTTACCAAACCTCTCCAAGAGGATCGGTTTAAATTCATCTTAGAAGAACTCTCCATCATAAATTTTCCCAAAATTGTTTAAATAATTCTGCTATTTAATTTTATTTTATTTTAATTTTTTCGTTATTTTTAATGTTATTTTGATTTTTATTAGTTTAATGTTGTGTGGCAAATATAGGACAAATCTGATCCCTAAGAATAAAGTCAAATTTTTAGATAGGTAGACTTAAGTACTTTTAAGTGAAACTTCCCTTGACTAATCAGACAAGGACATGCGTTTGCCTTTTATTCTTTGGTCAATATGATGGCACTTAGTGAATACTTCCCATTATCCTTGTGCAGACGCATTCAATGCAGTTATCATGACAAACTTCATCATGCCCAATCAGACGGTCACGTTTTCCCTTTCTCTCTCTCACCAGCGTTCTGATTTTCTCTCTCCCTCATCAATCAATCATCAGTTTTCTCTCTCTCTCACGGTTTCAACTCCCACAGCACGAGCACACTATTCTCCTGCGCGCTTTGAGTGATTGCTTCCCTCTTTATTTAAATTTTTCTCTATCCACTTCATGCCATCACGGCTTACCTCCTTACTTCGTCGTTCCGCAATTAATTTCTTCTTTCTCTCTCTCATCCGTTCACTCCCAAGGCACGTTCTTTCGTTCTTCCTTCCATTCATCGCTCTCATCCGTCTTCCTCCGCATTCAACAATGCTCGGATGTAAAACTACAGCAAGCGAGAAAATTGTCTCCTTTAATCCTGAATACTTGCACTCAAGCAACGCTCAAGTCCTGAATCCTCTCGAAAAAGGTTCAAAACAAAAATCAGTATCTCCTCCTAGGGCACCGCCGAAACCATCCGCTCAAAAGGCCAAAAAACCTTCATCGTCAAAACCCTCTGCCTCCTCTATCAGACGATCTTCAAGAGTCCAATCTGGGGCTGTCCCTTCAAATAAGAAATTTACTCAGGACTCAACTGTGCATGAGATTGATTCGGACGATTCCAAGGGCCATGCTTCTGTCAAACCGGTTCCTAAACCTTCCTCAAAACCGGCCACTCCAAAACGGCAGAAAACCAAATCATCTGAACCATGTAAACCGACTCCAAAGAAGTCTCATTCATCCAAACCGATTCCTGTCTCTCTCTTTAACTCCCCAGAATCGGAGTTAAACTATACCTCAAAATGGCTTAACAAATCTGTTGTTCATGGCAAGCATATTGATTTAATCAATCTGAAAAATGGAGGTTTTAATGTTGTAGAAGTTTTTGACAAATTAGGATGGACTCCCTTCTTTAGAGTGAATGAACCTCAAACCGCTAGACACTTTGTAAGGCTTTTATGCGGCAGTGCAATGGATGTAAATGGGCAGACCAGGTGTTCAGTTTGTGCTTAAGGGTGTACACTTTGGACGTTAACCCCCGACAATCACTTGTGCAAAAATTCTTGATATATTCAAGATGCTGAGCCCACTGTTATATTTGTGAAATCTGGTACATTTTACAATACATGGATCACGTCGAACCTCATTCTTCAAGATATCTTTATAGATCCTCGGAAGCCTCTAGTTGCATCAAACCCTTCCTCCTATGTGCCAGGATATATCACAACAATCTGTGCTCCTCAATAGTGCCCTCGGAGCTGGAGTTATGAAAAGGTAAACGAACTGGATATTTGCTCATTCATCATCTGTTGACTGGAACACCTCTCATCTGGAAACCATTATTTTAACTACATGTTAAAATGCTGTGCAATTGTGGTCGAATCACTCCTTATGGGATGATCTTGACCAAAATCTTAAACACTTTAAAGTACCCCTTGATGTGATTGAAGAAGCATTCAGTGCAACAATGTTTTTCACATGAAATATCAAACAAATGCGCGATTGATCTCGCCATGACAAACCCCCACCTCAAGGAAGAAGAAAACTGCCTCCAAGAAGCACAAAGTCCGCATCACCACAATCTCATTCTCGCACACCTTTCATTCAACTCTGCTAGCTCAACACTTCCTCCATCTCCAACAAGTAAGTAAGGATCCATCTGCGCATAATGCTGCTCCTTCAGATAAGGATGGTGAAGACTTAGTCTTTTGATCTTAATTGTATCATATGATCACGTCTCCTCAAAAGCTCTCGTAAGACATACCATCTCTAGGTAAGCCTGAACTCTTCTTCCTATCTCTCCATATTTTGCTCATTCTATAATTCTGATTCGCGGATTTACAAGAAAAATCCAAATCGTCTCTTGGATCCACCTTTTGATAAATTTCCAGAGATAAGTCTTAAAATTCTAAATCCAAAAACGCGAAGGATCCACTACCAGCATGAAATCGGCAAAACTAAGAACAAACGGTTTTTAAAGCTTCTAAAGACCATTAGGAAAGACCAAAAGAAGTTGATGGTTACTTTTTCTCACTTTCAAAACACTATCACTCAGTTTGGACTCGTCCTGCAATGGGTTACCAAACACTTGGGTTCATCAGCTGCTGCCCGTGATCAGCCTCCTGTGCTACCGGCCCAGTTCTCTTTTGCCCCTGATTCTACATCCTCATCATCTGAAGATTCATCTTCCGCTGATTGACTCTGTTTTACTTAGTTTATACTTTTTGATGTTGACTTAATTCAGGGGGAGTCAGATTATGAATTATATTTTGTCTTATGTTTAAACTCATATTATGTTTTGCTGACTGTTGTTATGGATGTTTAAACTCAAAATATGTTTGTTGGATGTTATGGCTGAATTCATGAACCTATGGTATTGTGCTTAAGTTGCTGGAATTTTTTTTAGGTGTTTATGAATGATCTTTTTACCTCAATATTGCATAATTTCAAAAATTTGCTTTTACTTGAATGTTAAAAGGGAAATTTTTCAAAATTATCACTTGTATGATTGAGGGGGAGTTTAATTATTTCATTCTTACATAAAACAAAAATCATAATCTAAAGAATTTTGTCATCATCAAAAAGGGGGAGATTGTTGAGACAAAATCTCTCTCAATTGGTTTTAATGATAACAAAATTAATTAAAGATTATGATTATGCTTAATGACTAATCTGTGCTTTTGAGTGTTTTATATAAGTAAACAGGTTATCATTCATTAAGGAAAAAGAAGAAAAATTCTGAGTTAAATGCTAAGTATAAAAGTGCCGAGGATGGCCTCACGAGTTGGAAGAAACTGCAGTTCAGCATCCTCACTGTTTTTAAATTATTAAACAAAGGCATAAAAATATTAAAGAATGAATTATTTGAATTCATTCAACAAGGGCAGAATGGTATTAAAGAATGAATTGTTTGATTCATTCAATAAAGGCAAAATATTATTAAAAATTGTTTGAAGAAAGGCTCTTTTGAAGATGAAAGTTGAAGAAAAGGGTACAATGGAATGATTGGTAGGCAATGTGTCCATAGTCAATATTTCTGTAAAAGCCTTCCAAGACAATCATGGAAAGCAAACTCATCATAATGATAGGCAAAAATGGCATATGATCCATATGATAAATATAAGATTAAAAAGTCAAATCTTCAAACGGGCAACAACAAACCAAGCCTTATATATTATGATTCACTGTCGTAATAGCAAGGATAAGAAGAAAAGAGCTATCATCTGAAGCCTCACAAAGCTTTAAAGAAAGAGAATAAAAAAGGACATCACATGTCTTACAAGGAATTAAATGGAGGAAAGAGAAAAAAAGGGTCACATGTGAAACTTGGTGAAAGCTTTATGAAGCATTGAAGAAAAGAGAATTGAAAAGGACTGTCACATTTCATAGCAAACATTAAAGAAAGAAAAAGAAAAGGAAAAGGAACAACACATTGTTCCCAAATTGCCAGAAAACAGTACCATCGTACTGGACAAGGAATGCATAATCTCAATGTGCTGAATGGATTTTCGTAAATATGAAGAAAAGCCTGACATTTCACAAATGAATTTCCAACGGTCACAAAGGCTTGCTTATGAAATGAACATCACAAGATACTCTATAAATGGCAGCAAGTTGATCTTCATCAAAACACAACACATTGCATTAAAAAAGATCATGATCTTTAAAGCTTTCAAAAGTCACTCATTATATCTTCATACTTTCTACAAATCCTACATTAGATCTTTGTTTATCTTTTGAGAAAGTATCTAGAATCAATCACTATCTATCATACTGTAGAATTTCCAATGGTACACTGGAAATATTTGAAATCTGATTGTAAAGCTTGGTGAAGCTTAAATACAATGTTTGGAATCATCCTCGGGTTAGGATCGATCTGTTTTGAAAGTTAGTAAAATGCTCACAAGGGTGTGAGGACTGGACGTGCCATCTTTGGGTGAACAAGTATAAAACAGTGTGTGTCAATCTTCTTTTTGCTTCTTAACTCTTTAACTCGTTTCAAATTTGAAAGTTTTCAAAACCCATCCTCGGGCTTGCCATCCTCAGCAAGAGGATAGCTTTTAAAACACTTGAAAACTATTTTTAAACAGCAAAATCCCTATTCAACCCCCCTTCTAGTGATATTTAGCTACATCATTGACCTCCCTTTTCATTTACAATTCTAAGCATTGTGGGATATTTTTAAGATTCTTCAATTTCAAACAAAACCAACATTGCTTAGGGTGTTTTGTGTTGATGGTTTGTTTGATACACAATATATGTTATCAGTTGGGGGGTTCTAGCTCCTATAAGGTGAGCAGTTCACTTTAAATAGTAAAATTAGTCATATCAGTCATTGATTCACAAATTAAAAATGGATATTATAGATATATCATAATACATTATTAGGAAACTCCCAAGTACCATATAAAATAGAGATAAGGACTAATGAATTTATAAAAAAAGACATATATCACCTTGTAATTATGTCATGTAAGGATGTGTTAGGACCTATTAGAAAAAACAACACATATAGAAAAATAAAAAAACCTAGTCACAACACAAGAATGTAGCATGAAAATGTCAAAATCGAAGGAAAAACCAGCTAATAACAACTAGAGAATAATACTATGAGAATTGTTTTACAACACATAGACTTCTCTAAAAACTAGAGTCAATATATATTAAGATTGTTCCAATATGTACAATTTAAAAAAAACTTCAACAAAGCCAATATAAAAATATAATATAGTATCAGAGTCTATTAAATAGATCACTAATCATTTATATCCATGTATCAAATTCAATAACAATGAACGTGAGATGTATATTTGGAAAAACTCAAGTACCACATAGAATAAAGATAAGGTCTAAAAAAAGTTTATAAAGAGATATATTTCTCACTTTATAAGTCGATTTTTAAAAGATGAGTTATGTTCAATATAAAATATAAATCAATAATTTAATTAAAATAACAAACCTTAATGTTCACTTGTACATTAACTACTTTTTATATAAAGCCAAATTCTTAGTTGTCTCTTGTAGTTAATATGGCATGCCGATTATCAATGAAAACTCACACTATTAAACAAAATAAAGGAAATAACCGTTTGAAATACAGTTTTGGTTTGAATTACAGTTAGTTTCAAAAGCTACCCATAGTGAGATAAATGTCAACAAGCTTTTAGGAGCTAGCTAAGCCCAACATGGTACAAAGGTAGGTTGTATATTCCTGATACTTAGTACAAAAATTTCTAATATCTAATGTTGTTGTAGATTGAAATCCTTAACTAAATACCATATTTAGTGTCAAACCTAAACATTGCAACACCATAATGAAGTGAGGAAATATCCAAATTCTAAATCAAGGTAATTTCTTGTTGAAGAACTTCAAGTTACTTACCCCATAAAATTTTTAACATTATTGAGTCAAATTTCGGCCAGAGTATTAAGTTAAAACCGCCACTAATTTAACATTATTGGTGATCATGTAGTGTTATGATTTTCAACCATTAAAAGACAATTGTAAACGTTTGTAATGGTTAAAACTCCCATTAATCATATTTTATTATCTGATTATTTTCATAAATTTTTATTTAAAAAATACCTTTCTAAAGGTAGAAAAGGGATGATTTTTAAATATATATATATATAAATATATTTTAAAGTTTACTATAGAAAATAAATAATAGAATAAATATATTGAAGTTTTTATTTTAATATAAGATAACACAAATTAAAAACTTATCGAAATTTGACAAAGAGTGAATAAGTATATAGTAAAGAAGAAAAATTAAAGAGAAGGAGTAGAAAGTAGAAAAAATGCAGAGAAAATATTTAGAGAAAAAATAAAAATATAAAAAGAGTTTTCTTGCGGTAATTAAACTCTTTTCCTTAGTTACAAGAAGGCTGAGAAAAAACAAAAAAAATTACAACACCATGCAATCTACTTTTTATTTGTCAACGTGACATAAATTTAAGATGTGGGTAATAGTTACACATGTTTATTTATTTTATATTTGATTTAGAGAGAGTACCTTTAGTTCATATGGGACCATTGAGACTGAGAATAAGTAGATTTTCCAATATTGCAGAATTATTAACATATGAACCATAATAGTAAAAAATAATTAATATAATTAAATAAATTGAAAAATCATATAAAGAGATTAGAAAAAATCTCAAATTGACTATACTAGTATCCAAAAAAAAGAACATACTACTTGTTGATGAGTAATGAGTTTCAAATCAATTGTAAAAGCACTTAGACTTGAGGGGGGGGTTACTTTATGAACTCTTGGGTAAAAATAAAAGTGCTTTACTTTGTCTCTATCCATACTACAATTAGAAGAAATTACATTTATTTAAATTCAAATGACACTAAAACTCTAGAGTTTAACAAGTACTGCATATCTCTATAACATTAAAATTATTACATAATATTTATTTTATATCACTATTTAATTTTATCTATCATTTATCACAAAAACACTAGAATATACACTTTGGTTACGTTATTAAAAAATAATCATATATTTTAAAATTGTAAATACTAAATATACAGTTGTACATTTGCAAATTAAAACAAAAAATATAACCATGTCATATAATAAATAACATAAATAAATGTAAGTGTTGTAAAAAAATATTGATACAGTTTTTTATTAAACATAAAAGAGGTGTAAATTTGTTTTTTTAAAATTAGATGGAGTTAAATGTAGTTCCCCTAACTTTAAAGTAATATAAATATATTTAACAAGTTATACGATACAATAAAAATATTAATATTGACAGTATAATAAATTTTACAATAATTATTTAATTTAATATATAATATATATTAATAGATCTATTAAAATTAACTAAATTAAGAGTTTTAGTAGATATAAAACATGTAACTTAATTATTGATAATATTATTTTAATAGTTCGAAATCGTTGTAATTTTCAATACTTCCTATAAGTCACATATATAAGTTCAATCAAAATTATATTATATATTTTCAAAAATTTGGTAATGAAGAAAAAAGAAAAATGAGGATCCAAACTGAAAAAGAACAGTATAGAGAGCGATTCATTTCCAGATGTGTTGATTATACGAACTTGTTTAGAATGGTTTGATTCCTGTACACTTAAATTACCAAAAACAGTGCTAACAAATCGGATTAGCATGGACATAATACGATGGCGACAAGGACATAGCCACAAGCCTTCTCACCAGCTTGCTGTAAACAAATTAATGGGAGGTGGCCCCAATTGGCTAACGTTTCAAAGTAATGTGACAAATCTAGAGAGGAATTGCAACCTAACATCACCACTTCTTATCTTGTTCCCCTTCAGTATACATCTCTTATCAAAGCGTTGAAATCCATCATAATGCCTCTGCAAACACCTGTAACATATTGGCTGTCCGATGTTCTCTTCTCGCTCTCGGCGGCGGAGCTATTCCGGCGGATTGCCCGAGCAGTTTCATTCGTGCTGTTCATAACAAAGCGGACTCTCCAGAAATTGGACTTATGGTACGACTGGCCCAACCGGTCGCAACTTCAACATAATTCAGGATCAGCTCAATCCAGTCGTCGATTACACGACTCGAAGAAACAACGGAACCTCCTTCATCTACACTCTCTCATCCCCTCCGACCCGCCACTGCGAGGTCGTTCACGTTCCGTCGGTATTCTCCGCCTAATTGGCTCACGTGCTACCTATTTAGGTCAAGAACAAGTTGATAATTTCTCTGTAAGGTTTGGGAGAAAGTTGGATTTCATTGTGTATTACGAAAGAGTTCTCACTCAGAACCTGTTAAGTGGATCTTCTACACAGGTCCGGTCTTTCAAGAGTTGAATAAACTCACAGATGAACTGAATCTACAAAAATATATTCTATTATGTTTAAATGTGGTGGTGTAAATAAGTAAAGTTTGATTAATAATATAATAATGGTAATTAATGCAGGATATACGGCTCATGTATACATTTGAGGTTGGGAGGTGCTTGAGGATCCGAATGGCAAGCTCCTGTTTACTGTTTCAAGGACTGAGAAGAAAAGGAGTGTTCGTGGCCATTCCTTTGGAGTTTGATGAGAGCAAAAGTCGATGCTGCTGCCTATGCATTGTAATTAGAAATGTTCAAATTTATTTCTGTTTTGGGATAGGTAATGATTGTTAGTTTAGTCAAATATTCACCATCTTGTTGAACACCATGTTTGCATCTAGGCGGATAATCAAGTAGAAAAAAGGATGGAAAACTTAAGTGATTAATCATGTGGAGAGTAAATCAATAGATTGAGTAAAAAGGAAGATAGATCAGATGTAGATAATCAAATTGCAAGAACCTGAAGATTAATTAATAAGTTGGATAATAACATAACATTATTATCAGCATTGTATTAAAAGATAATCAAGTGATTGATTATAGGTAGCGCAATAGTCTTGTAATACCTCATGAACACCTTTGATCCTTAATACATTTGAGTACAGGGAGGGTATAGGCATAGAGGCACGTCCCACTAAATGGGGGAAGGCAGGCTATATGTTGAAGCATTCTTAGCATCCAGATATCTTAAAATCTGTTTGTTGTGTGAAATTATGGATGTTTGTTTCAGCTAACAGTTATCCCATTGTACATAAGCTTAATGTTGGTTTTCGTGCAACATTGTAATCAGACATGGTGGGTAGTTTTAGTTGTATAAATAGTATTTATTTTTTGGTTTATAAATAAATTGTTTAATTGTTAGTTATCTAGAAATTTATAGTTTTCAATTGGTTTTTGATTTTAAATCAACTTTTGTGTATATTCACATGTTTAATAATTATTATAGTTATTAAAATAGACTTAATTGCAACTTTTTCTTCTATTTTTAAATCAATTCATATCATAAAAGTCAACAATTTTGTTCTCTCTTTTAAATTTTGTACTAAAACGATATTTGATATATATTAAATGGTTTGACAAAGCATTTATAATACAGAACCATCCTATAAACATTAATTATCATATGTCATTAAATACAAAAATGAATAATTATAAAGTTGAAAGTGAATTTTTATAAAAGATTTTATTACAATTATATTTGATGTTAATCATTTTACGTCATCGTATCATATGTCATATTGTTGTTTGTTAGTTAAAAAATTAGAATAAGAGACTAAAACTATCAGATTTATATAAAAGATGATCAATTTGCGAATTTGTAAAACAGATAACCAATTATCAAATTGTTATAATAGGATGATCGATTTTCGTGTATTAGTAAATAGTAGAGAACAAAAGCTATAATTAACATTTTAAAATATTAAATGAAAATTTCGCATAAAAATTTTAATTTTTTTAAATAACGATACATAATATAAATTTATCAATTCAATATTTGTTAAATTTTATTTTTTTAGAAAATTTGTTAAACATGGTCGTTAAGTTACAAATATTAGATTTTTAGTCTCATCTAGGTGTGTCTAACATTATAAATTAATTGATAACTTATAGCTTGTAGTTATTAAATTAATTGAAGTGTTTGATAAAATTAGAGTTAATAACTTAAAACTATATAAGATTAATTTAATTAAAAATAAAGATTTTATCATTAATGTTTAAAAGTTAAAAATATAAAAAAAAACATTTTTATTTTTTTAATATTTTACATTATATAAAATATTAAAAATAAATTTTATTTTTAATATTATTTAATTAAATATTAAAATAACTAAAAGACACAAAAAGAATTAATTATAATAATAAGATAAATTAAAAAAATGATAAATTATAAAGTCATAACTATTTAATACTATAAATTATATACTCATAAAATGATTGTCACATTTAGTAAAAAAAATAATGTTTCTATACAGTGTTGATAACTTATAAACTCGTTTTTTGCATTGTCAAACATACTTTTATATTAGTAAAAAAGAATATATCCTTAGATTTTTTTTAGTCACACCCCACGTGTATTTGTGATTACACCCAAAATTGTCAAAAATATCCTTAGTTCCTTTTCATACTTTTACCTATTACCATTTTCAAGTTCTCTTCCAATTTCTTTACACGTGTATTTGTGGTTACACTTCAAATTGACAAAAAATACATTTAGTTTCTTTTCTAATTTCTAAGTATTATCATTTTTAAGTTCTCTTCTAATTTATATTTTTTGTGTGACCTTTTGACACTTCAACTCCTCCAAATTCCTTTATAATTTTCTAATTCCCTTCAATTATTATTTTATTCTCTTCCTCATCTTCCACCTCATTTGTCTCCCTCCTCTTCTGTTCTTTATTTTAGTATCTTCCTTTGTCTTTTTAATCTCATTTACAAATTCAAACTCATTTTAATTTATCCATTTTTTCTATTTCATTTTCTTCTCAAGTTTTATGAGTTTCCATTTCTATTGTAGTAGAAGAGGTAATAAACGGGCTGAATTTATTCACGGCAAGTAAAAACTTCTTAGAGATAGGAGGTGAACTTAGTTTTGTGTTAATTTCTCTGTTTGACGTAGTAAATTTAATTTGATATATGATTCTAGAATGCATAATTCACAAATCACCGTAGAGAAAACATAATGAACAGACAATGTGTTTTAATTTTAATATTTTATTAAGTAATAAATTTATAGAGAAGAGGTCAGAGATGAAGAGTGGAGTTTCTCCATCGGCAAATAGAGTTTCATGTAGTGTTACATGCTGATGATAATTTCGATAATATTTAGGTTGTATATGGAATTCTAGAGTTTATAATTTAACAAGATAAATAATTAACCATACATCTAACTATCTGAATTTATTTATTATAAGGAAAGGTGACAGAATGGCGTGGCAACCAAAAAGCTTAATGAAGCAGCTACAGCATTCAAAATGAAAATACTTGCAATGAGCTTCAACAAGTTCAACCTTTTCTCCCAAGCTGTTTCAAACTGACGTTTCCTCTCTCTACAGATAGCTACGAACTTCTTCTTCCTCCTAGTTTAGAGGCAACACACCCCATGTTTTTCTCACTAAACCCCCTTATTCTTAGCAAAGTTTGGTTTTTTTTAAGAAGAAGAATAGAGAAGAAAGGTCTTCTCGTGTTTGTTGTTTTCTATGACAAAAAAATGAGGGAAATTTGACAGACTGAGAGAAGGAACATTTAAGAGAGAGTTTAGGTGTTCATTTCAATTTGATTTTGATTTTGATCTTCGGTATTCATTTCAATTTGATTTTGATTTGGGTTCATGATTTTAGGTGTTGTTATTTTGATTTTGACAATTATTTTAAAATTTAGAACAATATAATAATAGTTTTAAAAAATATAATTGAATTTTAATTTAAATAATTAGTAATAATGACTTTAATCCACAAAGACGTCTGTCACGTCACTTTTTTTTGACAGTTAAAAAAAATGACAACTCATTATGATTTAGATTCAAATTCAGTTTGGGAGACCAAAACTGGAGACAAACAAAATGGGGGGACTACTTTCGCGATTCACCTATAATAGGGGACCAAAAGTGCAATTAAGCCAAAAAATTAAACATCAAACTAGTTGGAAAGACCACAATCTATTTAGACATTGATAATTTTTTACTCGTTTTTAAATAAAACTTTTTAATCTGATCCAGTAAAATTCGTAGTCTATTAAGATATGTTTGATATGCATGATATGATAGAGAGATATATGATATAAAGTTAAACAAAGATATGATAATGACATGATAAACATTATCAT
>PGTU02015590.1:0-20660 GCA_002896215.2 Cicer echinospermum | reverse complement strand
ACAAAGATAGTCACCAGTTTACACTACTGGATTTCCAGAACTTTCTTTACAGATTGTTTTTACAGAAATGATAAAAGAGGACAAATGATGATGACTCAATCGCAATATGAATTTCACACAAAAAGGATTTGCCAAATGAGTATTTTGTGTGTGGTTACAATTATTTCATTCAAAGTGTTTATCCTGGTTTCTGTATTGTGAAAACGTGTATTGAATAATTGTTTCAAGTGTAGTGTATTGGTTGTTCGAAAATGTGATTGAATCAGCTTATATATATTCAGAAAAACATCAGGTCAATCGATTTTATAAAAGTTTAAAACCAGCTTAATCGATTGCCCAATCGATTATCGCGTTTCTTGTTTTTCTTGAATCTTGAAAATATAAGAATGAATCGCTTTGCCAATCGATTCTTTTAATGCATAAATCAGAAACTGATACTAAGATTATATCAGAATCGCTTGAGTAATCGATTATAGGTGTTTTGTTCAAACAACGAGATCAAAACAATTGATTGCTCAGTCGACGCATATTCATAGTCATAATCGATTTGACAATAAGCTGAATTCTTCCTGTAACTCAAACATTTAGTTCAATCGATTTGTAAATCGATTTGGCTGATCACAGTGACTCAGTCATTTTAATGCAATCGATTTGCCAATCGACTTGGCTGGTCACAGTGACTCCAATGTTTTAATCCAATCGATTTGCCAATCGACTTGACAGGTCACAGTGACTCCACTGTTCTAATCCAATCGATTTGCCCATCGATTTGGCATGTTACA
This sequence comes from Cicer echinospermum, assembly GCA_002896215.2. Lineage (NCBI taxonomy): Eukaryota > Viridiplantae > Streptophyta > Magnoliopsida > Fabales > Fabaceae > Cicer > Cicer echinospermum. Next base: position 19,878 of record PGTU02015590.1, on the reverse strand, counting down.
GTAGCTCAGCTATTTTGGTTGAAATCGATGTGCCAAGCGATTATGCAACATGTTTCTGATAAATGATTAACCAGTTCATTCTTTCAATCGATTACCTAATCGATTGCCACAAAACTTGCAGTTTAAGAAACTTAATTCAATTGATTGTCCAATCGATTTGGTTGATCACATAACTCATTCCTGATGAAAAACTTTTTCACAATCGATTTGCCAATCGATTGATTCAGTAAGTGGTTGGTTCTGTGAATCACAAAATCGATTACTCAATTGATGTCCCAATCGATTGTCCAATTGATTGGATTAAACCCAGAACTCAGGTTTCACTAAAAGCCTTTAAGTAATCGATTTCCCAATCGATTTACTTAGTAAAAACTTTTGTTCTGAGTCAGACAATCGATTGCCCAATTGATTCATCAATTGACTTATCAGTTGATTGATTTACTTTCTTATTTTATGATTTCATTTTTACTTTGGCAAATACTTAAATATGAAATCATAGTGATGAGTCTACTAAATAACTACTATAACCACTAATCACACTATACATATTTGCATCTTTCTCAAGCACATCCTCCAATTTTGGTCGATTCCTTGAGTTCCAAGCTTTTGTTCCAAGTGTATATTGTTTGCTTGTTTTTTCCTGAAATGTTACTCAGTTCAACTTGTTAGAATTATCAAATGATACATGTACATTGTATGTTTGTTAATTATGTCAAAATCATGATCAAGAGGACTTATGTCTAACAATCTTCCCCTTTTTGATTTAAACGACAAACATACACTTTTAACTTGAGTTTAACATTTCAAAACTTAAAAAAAAAAATATAGTTACTGTTATTTAAAAAAACTCCCCCTGAATTTTGGAGTTCATGATTCCTTTCACAAGGCTTTAACATTATCAGTCATAGAATAATCAGAGCTTGTTAAAATCAATCAACATAATTAATATCAGAGTACCATATCAGTTTCAGAGCAGCAACACAAAATTCATCAAATTAGCAGTGCAGTATCAGTGCTATATTGCTACGCAAGATTTTATCAATTTTGTAGTGCAGTATCAAATCTATTTCACACAGGTTAGCATACATAGCTATTTATAACATACAGTGTCATAACTATCACAATCAGAGCTAACTCTTACAAACTACATTATCAGAGCTATTTAGCAATTTAGCAGTTGGTATCAGAGCAATTCAGAACTTTATAGAACTTGGTATCAGAGCAACACAAGTTATAATGCAGTACTTTGTATCAGAGCAACAATGCATATGATGCAGTAAACAAGTTAAATGCAGTAAACTCTCCCCCTTTGTCATTTAAAGCAAAAAGATATTAAAAGAAGAGAATATGACAAAGTTATAATAGAACATTTCAATACAATACAATCCTAGTCAACTAATCTAGGGTTGTTCCTCATTATTACCAGCAGGAGAGGTAGAAACTGTTGTATTAGCCTCAGCAAGTGTCTCCTCTCCATGAGGTTCAGTGCTATCTAAGTCGGTTGGGTTTTGATCTTCTGTTGCTTGACGGCCTATATCTACAATATCTTCAAATGTTAGCTGAAGGCCTAAGTGTTCTTGTATTGCAGCCACATCCTGAGCAACTGAATTGAGCGATGCTTGGAGAGTCCTTAGAGATGCTTCTACTCTTGCATTATGAGCAGCTTGATTCTCCATGAATTCCAGCAACTTAGTTAAAACCTCATAATGGGCTTCAACAGGCTCAGCTTGTTCCGCATTTGGATGAGCTTGTTCAGCATTTGGCTGAGCTCGAGTCCAAATGTCGTTTATTCGTTTCAATTGCATTTGGTTTACAATTGATTCTCCAAAAGTGAGGGTAGTTTTGGCAGATTCTTCATTGATACCAGAAACTTTAAAATGTCTCAGAATCTTTGTGATGAGTTGTGGGTAAGGGAGGAGCTGCTTACCATGAGCAGATTCTGACATGTTTATGAGAACAATCCAGGTCCAGCTCATCTTGAGCTCTTTGAATAATCCCCACAGCAGAGTAATGTCCAGCCTCTGGACAACAGCGTGATTTCCCGACCTAGGCACTAACATCCGTGTTAGTACGTACATGAGCATCCTATATTGGACCTTCATTTGACCTATAGGAAGTGATAGCTTTTCGACGAATCCCTCAATCATTAGGTCCTGAATAGCAGTGTGCCTGTCTACTGATGTTTCGCATGCTTCATCAGTAGAATCTGCCTCGGTTCTTCCATCAATAGATTCACCATAGAATGGCAAACCTAAAAGTTCAGAAAATTCCTCAAAAGACATGGAAATTTTATTTCCTTTTACTTCAGATTTAAAGCATGTGGCGGTGAGACTGAAGTTGGAATAGAATGCCTTAATGAGCTTTGGTTATATGTCAAGAGAGCAGGAGAGAAATCCTTCCAAACCATGAAACCGCAAATGATTTTGAAATGAAAAACCATTTGAATCAAAATAAGCAAAATCCATGGTTCGTGCCTCATGTATTTTTCGTTTGAGGAAAGCAGGTGGTAGATCAAAGTCTTCAGCTTGTTTACCTTTAGCAGGTTGAGGTTTCTTGGGTTGAGGAGAAGAGATAGGTTTCTTCTTTTTCTGAGATGTATCCTTCATAGCATCAACCATTAATTTTTCAGTGGGATGAGCCTTTTTTGATTTCTCCTGTTCAACGGCAATGCCCTTTCCCTTATCTTTTGCCATGATTTTATGTGTTGGGATGGAGACTCTCTTTGAAGTTGGTGGAGGTGATGGGGTTCTTCCACTTGAAGATGATGATGGTGATGGTGATCTTGCAGAGGTTTGCTTTACTCTTGCCATTAGTAAGATTAAAGATGTTTGTTTAGAAGTGTTTGAGAATATTGAGAGGTATGTAAGGCTTACAGAGAAAGAACAGAAAGTTGTGAGAAGTTTGAGAAATTTTGGAAAAGTGAGATGGGGAATCGATTTAGGGTTTTAGTAGGGTTTAAGTATTCCTGTTCAAAATCGATTCGTCAATCGATGTTTTTAAGTTCTTTCCACATGCTACGTCGATTTCTCAATTGATTAGGTGACCGTTACTGTAGAGAGTTGAACGATCTCAGTCATATTTGTCTTCAACGGCTAGTAAAATTTTTGTAACAGTCATATTTCAAATCGATTTCCAAATCGATTGTCTTTTAATTACTAAATCGATGTCCCGATCGATTTTCATATCAGTTCAGGAAACTGCTCATCTCAGCATCGATTTCCAAATCGATTCATTTAAGTGCAGGTTTTAAAATTCTGACTCAATCGATTTCACAATCGATGCTCGGGTTAGAGTTTGGAAAATGTTAACATCTTTGGATGTTCTGGGAAAAATAATCGATTATGAAGTCGATTCTTTAAACTATTTTCCAATAATTCAATCAATTGACCAATCGATTGGATTAATGAATACTCCAGTCTTTACTGCTACCTGAGATTAGAAAATCGATTATGCAATCGATTATCGTGTTTTCAATTCTGACAATTAAAACATTGTGCATCATAAATCGATTATGCAATCGATTTTGTAATGCTATTTTTCTATCTAGTCACAGGATAATCGATGTTTCAATCGATTTTGTCACAGGGATCATATTTCATTGTGATCTATAATTCCATGTTTCATTCTAATAAAGAAGAAACTGTCCTTGGGTAAGGCTTTTGTGAAGATATCAGCCAACTGATCAACTGTATTAACATATTCAAGCTTGATCTTACCCTGTTGATATTGATCCCTAATAAAGTGATGCTTAATCTCTATATGTTTGGTTCTAGAATGCATGACAAGATTTTTAGTAATATTTATAGCACTAGTCTTATCACACATGATAGGCACAATACCTAGATCAACACCAAAGTCAGAAAGGTGTTGTTGCATCCATAAAATTTGTGCACAACAGCTTCCAGCAGCTACATATTCAGCTTCAGCTGTTGAAAGTGCAACACTATTTTGTTTCTTGCTATGCCAAGATACAAGTGAGTTCCCTAATAGTTGGCAAGTACCAGATGTACTTTTTCTGTCCAATTTGCAGCCAGCAAAATCAGAATAACCAACTAGAGTGCAAGTAGATCCCTTAGGATACCACAAACCTAGATTTTTGGTTCCTATAAGATATATAAAAATCCTTTTGACTGCACTTAGATGGGATTCTTTTGGATTTGCTTGATATCTAGCACACATGCAAACACTAAACATAATGTCTGGTCTACTCGCTGTAAGGTATAGTAGAGATCCTATCATGCCTCTAAACATTGTCATATTTATAGATTTTCCCTTCTCATCCTTATCTAAATGACAAGCTTGACTCATAGGTGTATCAATGGATTTAAAATTATCAAAACCAAATTTCTTTAATAGATCATTACAGTATTTGGTTTGACTTAGGAAGATGCAATTCTTGCTTTCGTTGATTTGAAATCCCAAGAAGTAAGTTAATTCTCCCATCATGGACATTTCAAATCTTCCTTTCATCACATTTTCAAAATCTTTGCACAGTTTACTGTTTGTGGATCCAAAGATTATGTCATCAACATAAATTTGGACAAGCAGAATGTCTTTTCCTTGTCTTTTTATAAAAAGTGTCTTATCAACATTTCCTCTTGAAAATTTTGAGTTATGAGGAAATTGCTGAGTTTTTCATACCAAGCTCTTGGAGCTTGTTTCAAACCATAGAGGGCTTTTGTTAGTCTAAACACATGGTTTGGAAACACAAGATCTTCAAATCCTGGTGTTTGACTAACAAAGACTTCCTCTTGGATGTCTCCATTTAGAAAGGCACTTTTTACATCCATTTGATATAGTTTAAAGTTCATGATACATGCATAAGCCAACAGGATTCTAATGGCTTCTAATCTAGCTACAGGGGCATAGGTTTCATCATAGTCAATGCCCTCCTCCTGGTTGTAACCTTTAGCCACTAGCCTAGCTTTATTCCTAGTTATTACCCGATTCTCATCCATTTTGTTTCTAAACACCCATCTAATTCCTATGACATGTTTGTCTTCTGGTTTAGGAACTAGAATCCACACTTTGTTTCTCTCAAACTGATTGAGCTCTTCTTGCATAGCAACTATCCAGTCATGGTCCATAAGAGCTTCCTTTATGTTTTTGGGTTCTACTTGAGATACAAAGGATGTGAAATTGCAGAAGTGTCTAAGGGTTTTTCTAGTTGTAACTCCTTTAGAGATTTATCCTATTATGTTGTCAATGGGATGGTTTTTGTTAAACTTCCATTTCTTAGGTAAGTCATCTTCCCTAATAGGTTCTATACAATCAATGTTGTTTGGAGGTACTGTTTCATTAGGTTCTATTGGTTCAGATTCTACAATTTCATCCAAAGAATCACCAACTATAGAAGGAGTGTTGTTCAAGTTTTCAGCAAACATTTCATCAAATTTTACATGAACAGATTCCTCTATAGTTTTAGTTCTTTTATTGTAGATCCTATAGGCCTTACTAGATTGTGAATAACCTAGAAAAATATCCTCATCTGCCTTAGGATCAAACTTTCCTAGATGTTATTTGCCATTGTTTAATACAAAGCATTTGCATCCAAAGACCCTAAAGTAAGAGATGTTTGGTTTTCTACCCTTGTATAACTCATAGGGAGTTTTTCTAAGTATTGGCCTTATTAGAACTCTATTAACTACATGTGTGGCTGTGTTTATAGCATCAGCCCAGAAATACTTAGGAAGATTTGAGTCTTTAATCATAGTTCTAGCTAGTTCCTCTAAAGACCTATTCTTCCTTTCTACAACTCCATTTTGTTGTGGAGTTCTAGGGGCTGAGTATATATGGTGAATTCCATTTTGTTCACAGTAGGTATTAAAGGATTCATTTTGGAATTCTCCACCATGATCACTCTTGATGGAGATTATTTTCTGGTTCTTCTCATTTTGAACTAAATTTGCAAATCTTTTGAAAATAGAGAAGGCCTCACTCTTGTGAGTCAGAAAAAATGTCCAAGTATACCTAGAGTAATCATCTACTAACACATAACCATACAAGTTTCCTCCAAAGCTTTTAACTTGAGATGGACCAAACAGGTCCATATGTATTAATTTTAATACCTTATTGGTTTGAACTAAATCTATTGGGGGAAAGGATGACTTAACTAACTTACTTTTCTCACAGGAATCACACAACTTATCCTTAGTGAACTTTCTTTTTGGGAGTCCTAGAACTAATTGTTTACTAACTAGTTTGTTAAGGTGATCTATATGTATATGAGCTACTCTCTTATGCCATAACCAGTTTTCATCAGAATTGGATAATAAACAGCAAATAGTACTAGCAGGCAAAGCATTAAAATCAAGCATGTATATGTTATTGACCCTGTCACCTACCAACTTTATGTCTTTATTCTCCTTGTGCTCAATTATACAAGACTAAGATGTAAAACATACCTGGAATCCCTTATTGCAGAGTTGACTTATACTAATCAAATTGTGTTTTAAATCCTTTACATAAAGAACGTCTTTGATCACCGTAGTCGATTCGTTTCCTATGTCTCCAATACCGAGTATCTTACCTTTGTTATTGACACCATATTTAACATATCCTCCATCTTTTAAGTTTAGAGACAAGAACTTTGACTTGTCTCCAGTCATATGCTTGGAACATCCACTGTCTATGTACCATGAATGAGTCCTTGATGTCAAGCATATTTGCAAAATGTAATTTAAATTTTGGTTTTAGGTACCCAATTCAGATTGGGTCCTGGAGGGTTAGTTTCAAACATTGGTGTCTTTACTTTCCAAATCTGTTTCCATCCTTTGTTAGCCAGTTTTTACAGCAATTAAAAACAATATGACCCTTTTTACAATTAAAAACAATATGACCCTTTTTACAATTAAAAACAATATGACCCTTTTTACAGCAAAAGTGACATGAAACAGCATAGGATGAATTCTGATTTAGTTTAGTGAAGATATCATGCATATGCTTAGATCTAACAAACTTCTGATTCTTTTTAGCATTCCTGTTTTGTCTATAGCCAATTCCACATTTATTGTGATTCTGTTTAACATTCACATTTGGTCTATAACCAAGTCCAGATTTTTCATTTAGATTTCTTTGGTTTCCAAGAAGCATATCTAAATTGTTTTTACCACTATTGAACTTTTCTAAATCACATTTCAGTGCATAAGTTTCCTTTTTCAAATTTTCATTTGTGTCTTTAAGAGACTCATGTTTCAGCTTAATCTCTTCATAAAGCATGCACTTTTCTTCTAACAATCTCTTAGTGCTAATTAACTGTTTGATTACATTAACATATTCATCATGTAGTTCATTAAATGCGTCATGTAATTCATCATAAGAAGGATTGGATTTAGAACTTACCTCACTATCAGAATCTGAATCTGTGTTGGCCATTAGACAAAGATTAGCTTCTTTTTCTTCTGAAGATGCAGAGGACTCTTCATCATTATCATTCCAAGCTATGTAGGCTTTTCTGGTCTTAGGAGGTGGTTGATTGCCTTTAGCCTTTGCAGTCTTATTTCTGTTTTGCAATTGGAAGCACTCAAAATTTATATGTCCTGTCTTCCCACACTCAAAGCAGGTTATCTTGCTTTCATGTGTCTTTGAATTTGAGGGTTTTCTTGATTTGCTATCCTTCTTTTTCAGAAACTTTTTGAATTTTCTGACAAGTAATCCAATTTCTGAATCTTCATCGGTCTCACTATTTGAATCGTCAGTGCATATCTCATGTAATTCCTCTTTCTTCATGTTGAACAACCCATACTCATGCATTAGCGTGTTGATTCGGGCCCTTTTTACATCTGTTGTTCCTTCATGCGTTTGTTGCAATGTGTCTCACATCTCCTTGGCAGTTTTGCAGTTAGACACCCTGAAAAATTCGTCAGCATTTAAAGCAGAGGTAATAATGTTTTTAGCCTTAGCATTGTATCCAACCTTTTTCTTGTCATCCTCAGACCAATCTGATCTGGGTTTTGGGATTATTGAATCACTTGTGCCAGCTATGGTTGGCACATAGGGACCACCTATCACTGCTTCTAGTATTTCAAGACTACATGCTTCAAGAAAAATTAACATCCTCTCTTTCCAATACATGTAGGCAGCCCCATTAAATGCACCTTCTCCCAGGAATTCTACAGAGGTCATTTTCTTTTATGAGAATTAGTCTAAAAAGATTAGGCTCTTGATGCCAATTGTAGGAAATTAAGGCCTCTATTTGTTAAAAAATATATGAAAATTGTCTTTACTAATTTTACAAGATTATTAATCAAATTAACAATGATCGGTTACTAAATTTATTCAGGAACAAAGATTCACAATTGCATGAATTATCAATATAAGAGTACAGACACAATGCTTATTCAAAAGATTAATCAAGACAGAAATTCACCAATACAAACATTCAAGAATAAGCATTCAAGCAATATCAAAATAAAGAGAAAAAATAAGAAAATCGTGCACCAGGATTTATATTGGTTCGGCTATCTGTTTGATAGCCTACATCCAGTCCTGAAATCTAAACCAGATTTCAGCCTTTCCAATAGAATTGACTTGAGTACGTTTTACAGATTTTCCAGCTCACACATGGCCTATCTATCCAACTCACTCGCTTCTATTACAATACCACCTTATCCCTAGAGTTACTCGCCAAACCCTCACGAGATCAAGATGAGACTTCTTGATGAACACACGCACCAACAAAGATAGTCACCAGTTTACACTACTGGATTTCCAAAACTTTCTTTACAGATTGTTTTTACAGAAAAGATAAAAGAGGACAAATGATGATGACTCAATCACAATATGAATTTCACACAAAAAGGATTTGCCAAATGAGTATTTTGTGTGTGGTTACAATTTTTTCTTTTAAAGTGTTTTTCCTGGTTTCTGTATTATGAAAACATGTAATGAATAATTGTTTCAAGTGTAGTGTATTGGTTGTTGAAAAAGTGATTGAATCAGCTTATATATATTCAGAAAACATCAGGACAATCGATTTCTTAATCGATTTTATAAAAGTTTAAAACCAGCTTAATCGATTGCCCAATCGATTATCGCGTTACTTGTTTTTCTTGAATCTTGAAAAATATAAGCATGAATCGATTTGCCAATCGATTCTTTTAATGCATAAATCAGAAACTGATACTAAGAATATATCAGCATTGATTGAGTAATTGATTATAGTTGTTTTGTTCAAACAACGAGATCAAAACAATCGATTGCTCAGTCGACGCATATTCATAGTCATAATCGATTTGGCAATGAGCTGAATACTTGCTGTAACTCAAACATTTAGTTGAATCGATTTGTAAATCGATTTGGCTGATCACAGTGATTCAGACATTTTAATGCAATCGATTTGCCAATCGACTTGGCTGGTCACAGTGACTCCAATGTTTTAATCCAATCGATTTGCCAATCGACTTGACTGGTCACAGTGACTCCACTGTTCTAATCCAATCGATTTGGCTTGTTACAGTAGCTCAGCTATTTTGGTTGAAATCGATTTGCCAAGCGATTATGCAACATATTTCTGATAAATGATTAACTTCAATCGATTACCTAATCGATTGCCACAAAACTTGCAGTTTAAGAAACTTAATTCAATTGATTGTCCAATCGATTTGGTTGATCACAGAACTCATTCCTGATGAAAAACTTTTTCACAATCGATTTGCCAATCGATTGATTCAGTAAGTGGTTGGTTCTGTGAATCACACAATCGATTACTCAATTGGTGTCCCAATCGATTGTCCAATGGTTTGGATTAAACCCAGAACTCAGGTTTCACTAAAACCTTTAAGTAATCGATTTCCCAATCGATTTACTTAGTAAAACTTTTGTTCTGAGTCTGACAATCGATTGCCCAATTGATTCATCAATTGACTTATCAGTTGATTGATTTACTTTTCTTATTTTATGATTTCATTTTTACTTTGGCAAATACTTAAGTATGAAACCATAGTGATGAGTCTACTAAATAACTACTATAACCATTAATCACACTATACATATTTGCATCTTTCTCAAGCACATCCTCCAATTTTGGTTGATTCCTTGAGTTCCAAGCTTTTGTTCCAAGTGTATAGTGTTTGCTTGTTTGTTCCTGAAATGTTACTCAGTTCAACCTGTTAGATTTATCAAATGATACATGTACATTGTATATTTGTTAATTATGTCAAAATCGTGATCTAGAGGACTTATGTCTAACAATCTCCCCCTTTTTGATTAAATGACAAACATACAATTTTTAACTTGAGTTTAACATTTCAAAACTTTAAAAAAATAGTTACTGTTATTTAAAAAGACTCCCCTGAATTTTGGAGTTCATGATTCCTTTCACAAGGCTTTAACATTATCAGTCATAAAATAATCAAAGCTTGTTAAAACCAATCAACAGAGTTAATATCAGAGTACCAAATCAGTTTTAGAGCAGCAACACAAAATTCATCAAATTTTGCAGTATAGTATCAGAGCTAAAATTCATCAAATTAGCAGTGCAATATCAGAGCTATATTGCTACATAAGATTTTATCAATTTTGCAGTGCAATATCAGATCTATTTCACAGAGGTTAGCATAGAGAGATATTTACAACATACAGTATCATAGCTATACAATCAGAGCTAACTCTTACAAACTACATTATCAGAGCTATTTAGCAATTTAACAGTTGGAATCAGAGCAACAGTAAACTGGTATCAGAGCAATTCAGAAATTTATGAAATTCAGAACTTTATGAAATTCAGAACTTTATAGAACTTGGTATCAGAGCAACTTATCAGAGCAACACAAGTTCAACACAAGTTATAATGCAGTACTTTGTATCAGAGAAACAATGCATATGATGTAGTAAACAAGTTAAATGCAGTAAACTCTCCCCCTTTGTCATTTAAAGCAAAAAGATATTAACAGAAGTGAATATGACAAAGTTATAATAGAACATTTCAATACAATACTAGAACATTACAAAACCAACAAAGAAACCAAAATCCTAGTCAACTAATCTAGGACTGTTCCTCATTATTACCAGCGGGAGAGGGAGAGACTGCTGTATTAGCCTTAGCAAGTGTCTCCTCTCCATGAGGTTCAGTGCTATCTAAGTTGGTTGGGTTTGATCTTCTGTTGCTTGACGGCCTATATCTACAATATCGTCAAATGACAGCTTAAGGCCTAAGTGTTCTTGTATTGCAGTCACATCCTGAGCAACTGAATTGAACGATGCTTGGAGAGTCCTTAGAGATGCTTCTACTCTTGCATTATGAGCAGCTTGATTCTCCATGAATTCCATCAACTTAGTTAAAACCTCAGAATGGGCTTCAATTGGCTCAACTTGTTCCGTATTTGGCTGAGCTTGTTCAGCATTTGGCTGAGCTCAGGTCCCAAATTTCCGTTTAATCGTTTCAATTGCATTTAGTTTACAATTGATTCTCCAAAAGTGAGAGTAGTTTTGGCAGATTCTTCATTGACAACAGAAACTTTAAAATGTCTCAAAATCTTTGTGATGAGTTGTGGGTAAGGGAGGAGCAGCTTACCATGAGCTGATTCTGACATGTTCATGAGAACAATCCAGGTCCAGCTCATCTTGAGCTCTTTGAATAATCCCCACAACAGAGTAATGTCCAGCCTCTGGACAACAGTGTGATTTCCCGACCTAGGCACTAACATCCGTGTTAGTACGTACATGAGCATCCTATATTGACCTTCATTTGACCTATAGGAAGTGATAGCTTTTCGACGAATCCCTCAATCATCAGGTCCTGAACAACAGTGTGCCTGTCTACTGATGTTTCCCATGCTTCATCAGCAGAATCTGCCTCTGTTCTTCCATCAACAAATTCACCACAGAATGGCAAACCTAAAAAGTTCAGAAAATTCCTCAAAAGACATGGAAATTTTCTTTCCTTTTACTTCAGATTTAAAGCATGTGGCGGTGAGACTGAAGTTGGAATAGAATGCTTTAATGAGCTTTGGATATATGTCAAGGGAGCAGGAGAGAAATCCTTCCAAACCATGAAACCGCAAATGATTTTGAAATGAAAAACCATTTGAATCAAAATAAGCAAATCCATGGTTCGTGCCTCATGGATTTTTCGTTTGAGGAAAGCAGTGGTAGATCAAAGTCTTCAGCTTGTTTACCTTTAGCAGGTTGAGGTTTCTTGAGTTGAGGAGAAGAGATAGGCTTCTTCTTTTTCTAAAGCTATATCCTTCATAGCATCAGCCAATAATTTTTCAGTGGGAGGAGCCTTCCTCTTCTTTGATTTCTCCTATTCAATGGCAATGCCCTTTCCCTTATCTTTTGCCATGATTTTATATGTTGGGATGGAGACTCTTTTTGAAGTTGGTGGAGGTGATGGGGTTCTTCCACTTGAAGATGATGATGGTGATGGTGATGGTGATCTTGCAGTGGTTTGCTTCACTCTTGCCATTAGTAATATTAAAGAAGTGTTTGAGAATAGTGAGAAGTATGTAAGGATTGTAGAGAAAGATCAGAAAACTGTGAGAAGTTTGAGAAATATTGGAAAAGTGAGATGGGAAATCGATTTAGGGTTTTAGTAGAGTTTAAGTATTCCTGTTCCAAATCGATTCGTCAATCGATGTTGTTAAGTTCTCTGCACATGCTACGTCGATTGCTCAATCGATTAGGTTACCGTTACTGTAGGGAGTTGAACGATCTCAGTCATATTTGTCTCCAAAGGCTAGTAAAATTTTTGTAACAGTCATACTTCAAATCAATTCCCAAATCGATTGTCTTTTAATTACTAAATCGATGTCCCAATCGATTCCCATATCAGTTTAGGAAACTTCTCATCTCATCATCGATTTCCAAATCGATTTATTTAAGTGCAGGTTTTAAAAATTCTGAGTCAATCGATTTCCCAATCGATGCTCGGGTTAGAATCTGGAAAATGTTAACATCTTTGGATGTTCTGGGAAAAATAATCGATTATGAAGTCGATTCTTTAAACTATTTTCCAATAATTCAATCGATTGACCAATCGATTGGATTAATGAATACTCCAGTCTTTACTGCTACCTGAGATTAGAAAATCGATTATGCAATCGATTATCGTGTTTTCAATTTTGTCAAGTAAAACACTGTGCATCATAAATCGATTATGCAATCGATTTTGTAATGCTGTTTTTCTATCTAGTCACATGATAATCGATGTTCCAATCGATTTTGTCACAGGGATCAGATTTCATTGTGATCTATAATTCCAAGTTTCATTCTTATATAGAAGAAACTGTCCTTGGGTAAGGCTTTGGTGAAAATATCAGCCAACTGATCAGCTGTATTAACATATTCAAGCTTGATCTTACCCTGTTGATATTGATCCCTAATAAAGTGATGTCTAATCTCTATATGTTTGGTTCTAGAATGCATGACAGGATTTTTTAGTAATATTTATAGTACTAGTATTATCACACATGATAGGCACAATACCTAGATCAACACCAAAGTCAGAAAGGTGTTGTTGCATCCATAAAATTTGTGCACAACAGCTTCCAGCAGCTACATATTCAGCTTCAGCTGTTGAAAGTGCAACACTATTTTGTTTCTTGCTATACCAAGATACAAGTGAGTTCCCTAATAGTTGGCAAAGTACCAGATGTACTTTTCCTGTCCAATATGCAGCCAGCAAAATCAGAATCAGAATAACCAACTAGAGTGCAAGTAGATCCCTTAGGATACCACAAACCTATATTTTTGGTTCCTATAAGATATCTAAAAATCCTTTTGACTGCACTTAGATGGGATTCTTTTGGGATTTGCTTGATATCTAGCACACATGCAAACACTAAACAAATGTCTGGTCTACTAGCTGTAAGGTATAGTAAAGATCCAATCATGCCTCTAAACATAGTCATATCTATTGATTTTCCCATCTCATCTCTATCTAAATGACAAGCTTGACTCATGGTGTATCAATGGATTTAAACTTATCAAAGCCAAAACTTCTTTAAAGATCATTACAGTATTTGGTTTGACTTAGGAAAAATGCCATTCTTGCTTTGTTTGATTTGAAATCCCAAGAAGTAAGTTAATTCTCCCATCATGGACATTTCAAATCTTCCTTTCATTGTATTTTCAAATTTCTTTGCAAAGCATACTGTTTGTTGATCCAAAGATTATGCCATCAAGATAAAATTTGGACCAATAGAATGTCTTTTCTTTTGTTTTTAATGGCTTCTAATCTAGCTACAGGGGCATAGGTTGTTGATGAACACACGCACCAACAAAGATAGTCGCCAGTTTACACTACTGGATTTCCAGAACTTTCTTTACAGATTGTTTATACAGAAAAGATAAAAAGAGGACAAATGATGATGACTCAATCACAATATGAATTTCACACAAAAGGATTTGCCAAATGAGTATTTTTGTGTGGTTACAATTTTTTCTTTCAAAGTGTTTTTTCCTGGTTTCTGTATTGTGAAAACATGTAATGAATAATTGTTTCAAGTGTAGTGTATTAGTTGTTGAAAAAGTGATGATTTGAATCAGCTTATATATATTCAGAAAAACATCAGGAAAATCGATTTCTTAATCGATTTTATAAAAGTTTAAAACCAGCTTTAATCGATTGCCCAATCGATTATTGCGTTACTTGTTTTTCTTGAATCTTGAAAAATATAAGCATGAATCGATTTGCCAATCGATTCTTTTAATGCATAAATCAGAAACTGATACTAAGAATATATCAGCATCGATTGCAGTAATTGATTATAGTGTTTTTGTTCGAAAAAACAAAATCAAAACAATCGATTGCTCAGTCGATGCATATTCATAGTCATAATCGATTTTGCAATGAGGTGAATACTTCACGTAACCTCAAACATTTAGTTCAATCGATTTGTAAATCGATTTGGCTGATTACAGTGATTCAGACATTTTAATGCAATCGATTTGCCAATCGACTTGGCTGGTCACAGTGACTCCAATGTTTTAATCCAATTGATTTGCCAATCTACTTGACTGGTCACAGTGACTCCACTTTTCTAATCCAATCGATTTGGCTTGTTACAGTAGCTCAGCTATTTTGGTTGAAATTGATGTGCCAAGTGATTATGCAACATGTTTCTGATAAATGATTAAACTTCAATCGATTACCTAATCGATTACCACAAAACTTGCAGTTTAAGAAACTTAATTCAATTGATTGTCCAATCGATTTGGTTGATCACAGAACTCATTCCTGATGAAAAACTTTTTTCACAATCGATTTGCCAATCGATTGATTCAGTAAGTGGTTGGTTCTGTGAATCACACAATCGATTACTCAATTGGTGTCCAATAATCGATTGTCCAATGGATTGGATTACTCAATTGGTGTCACAATCGATTACTCAATTGGTGTCCCAACCTTTAAGTAATCGATTTCCCAATCGATTTACTTAGTAAAAACTTTTGTTCTGAGTCAGATAATCGATTGCCCAATTGATTCATCAATTGACTTATCAGTTGATTGATTTACTTTCTTATTTTATGATTTCATTTTTACTTTGGCAAATACTTAAGTATGAAACCATAGTGATGAGTCTACTAAATAACTACTATAACCATTAATCAAACTATACATATTTGCATCTTTCTCAAGCACATCCTCCAAATTTTGGTTGATTCCTTGAGTTCAAGCTTTTGTTCCAAGTGTATAGTGTTTGCTTGTTTGTTCTGAAATGTTACTCAGTTCTACTTGTTAGATTATCAAATGATACATGTACATTGTATGTTTGTTAATTATGTCAAAATCATGATCTAGAGGACTTTATGTCTAACAAGCTCCAGTCAGGTGTGTCCAACTACATTCCCATCCACAAGGTACTAACCAGTGGGAAGATCCTGGTTCTCATCTGAGGGCAAAGCCTAGATTTCCACAATAGTTGTAAAGGTAACCAACCGAAATTAACAATTAACACAAAACATTTAAGTTTTAAATGCACAAAATAACCTTTCAACTTAGCATGCACCTTAAGAGGGTTTTCATATGCCAAACATGCATAAAAACATCTCAATGAAGTTTTAAACAAAATTGCACTGTTGTATTCGAATAAAACATCTCTATATTCGAATACAAGGTTGTTTTATAAGTTAGCAACAAAAACAGCATGTCTTTATTCGACTACACATAAGTCAGTAGCTAAAAATAGGATGTCTGTATTCGAATACAACCTTCTGTATTCGAATACACATCAGAAAAAACAGCAGAAAATAGCAAAATTCAGCTTTTAAAGGGTTTCGAACTCAATCAACACTTACACACAAATCCAAACAGTCACACTAACCAATTATACCACATTCACCATGACAACTTCAGTTTCGAAAAGGTTTTACAATCAATGACACTTACACACAAATCCAAAACATTCACACTTAGCAATTATAGCACAATCACCATGACAATTGAGTTTCGAAAGGGTTTTGCCATCAATCACACACACACAAATCCAAAACATTACCACTTAGCAATTATAGCATAATCACCATGACAACTTGAGTTCAAACACTCAATAATAATCTTGAATCAAACATGACTCGCGTGCCAAGCACCCTAATGCAATGTGTATATGCCAAAATGCATGAATTTCGGGGATTCCAAACCAAACCCTCCTCGAAGGGGCGTAAATCATAATTGTACCGCCTATCACAGGCCTTGAAACTAATTACCAAGGTGCCACCCATCACAGGCCCGCACGATTTACTAAAGTGTTGCCTATCACAGGCCTTACACTGTTTTCTAGAGTGCAATCGCTCACAGATCAACACAACTAGAGTGCAATCTCTCAACAGATCAGCATGACACGATAATCCCGCAAGGATAAGATGAACCAACTAATCACATAAAATCATCTCTGTGGCCCATCACGGTAACCACTATCACCATGGCCCATCGCGTCACCAAGATACTATGAAATGCATGAGCATGACTCTGAACTCTATCCACAACAATCATTAAGTAAATGCAGATATTAAAATATTCCCCATTTTTAAACTCATTTAACACTATGATTTCAATAGTCACACTAGAGCATACTCCAAACATTTATTTTCCACACCACACACATCAATTTAATCCACAATTTACATTAAATCCTAATACAATTCAAAATCTACAAAATTCACACCAAGTTAATCATCAATCACCAACAAATTTCTACAAAATTCAAAATAACTCATGGCCAAACTGAATTTCACAACATACACACATCAAACATACATCAAATTCATTTCTTCAACACACACATACATGAATGAATTCTTTTCCAGCAAAACAGTCATCATATCCCAATGACGGGACTCCAAGAAATTATCACCCATAAAGCCAGATTAAATTCATTTCGAAATAGACCCCAATCTACACTTCAAACCCAACACATTTATGGTTTCCATTCCAAACCACAAATAAGTCCCTAAATGCAAAATAAAAGTTTGTAAGGAGCCCTTACCTTAACGATAGCTCTAATACGCGATTACAATACTGCGATTAATTCCGATAAAATCTCCGCTTGCGACGTCGCTTCCAAAGTTAGCTCACTAGCACCGTAGCGTGGAGATGAGCAACTTTTCCTTCTATCACTTCTGGAAACGAATCTTAGATCTAGGAGGAAAGTGAAGGTTTGTGTTTTAGGGTTTTTAAAACACCAACTCCGTTTTTCTCCATTTTTTAATCAAAGGAGAAGAATGAAGCTGAGAAATCCTTGTCTTTTCACCCACCAAGCCTTGCGTTCCTTTTCTTGAAGCAAAAGAGATCAAACGAAAAGAAAAGAGGAGGAAGAAAAGATGGAGGTAGCGTGATGCAGGGAGAGGAAGAAGACGTTCTCACGAGGAAATGTTTTTCTTTCTATTTTCCTTTCTTCCTTTTTCCTTTTCCTTTCTATTTCCCTCTTTTCCATCCTTTCCTTTTCTTCTATAATATATATATAATACTATATATATATATATATATTAAACAAAATATCTAAAAATATCTAAGATATTCATAAAATTACCATTTCAACCCATCACTTCACAAACCATTTTTGTTAAAAATATTCTACTCTCGTCGCCAATTCAATTTACAGAATAAATTTTCAGCAACGAGTGATATTTTTAACTAAACTGTCCGGTATTAAATTCTTCGCAACGTAAATAAATTATTTTCTGACAAATAATTTTAATCCAATTTCCAAGAATATATATTTTTGGCATTTAACTCATAAAATACCAAAAAAATGGCTTAAAGCCTAAGAAATTCAACACAAAATACCCTAAAATTGTATAATTTAGGATATAAAAATTAAGGGTCTTACAAACTTCTTCTTCCTCATCTTTTTTACTCATATCCAGATTATCAAACTCATCAAATAATATATGCATACTAATTTCTACAACTTTAGTTCTTAGATTAAACACTACATAGCCTTTAGAATTGGTTGAATAACCTAGGAAGATTTCTTTGTCTAATTTTTCTTCAAATTTTCCTAGAACATCTTTGTTGTTTAAAATATAACAATAACATCCAAAAATGTGAAAAATAAGAAATGTTTGATTTCCTATTTTTCCAGATTTCATATGGGGTTTTGTTGATGATTTTTCTTATGGATACACGATTTAAAATGTAAGAAGAAGTGTTAATAGCTTCAGTCCAGAAATATCATTCAACATTAGATTCTTCCAAGATTGTTCTTGCCATTTCTTGTAATGTTCTATTCTTTCGTTCAACAACTTCATTTTGTTGTGGAGTTCTTCCACATGATAGATTATGTGAAATGTCAAGTTCATCAAATAAGGTTTTAAAAGAGGCATTTATGAATTCTCCTCCATGATCACTTCTTACAGAAATGATGTTGGATTCTTTTTCATTTTGTACCTTTTTGCAAAAGGTTTTAAATGCATCATCTTTCTATTTTAAAAATAATACCAAAGTGTATCTTGAGAAATCGTCAACAATAACGAAACCATATTTCATTCTTCATAGACTTGTTGTTTGGATTGGCCCCAAAAGATCCATGTGAAGCAATTCAAGAGTCCATTTGTAGCTAAAAAATCTTTTGAATGAAAACTGCTCTTGACTTGCTTTCCTTTTGTGAAAGCTTCACATATTTTATCTTTATCAGAATTGAGTTTGGGTAATCCTCTAACAAGATCTAGTTTTGAAATTTTTGAAATTGTTTTCATACTTATATGTCCAGCCCTTTTATGCCATATCCATTTATCTTTATTGATTGACATAAAACAGGATTATCAGGTAGTTCTTCAAGATATAGGAATTATAAATTTTTCTTTCTATTTCCAGAAAAGAGGATTTCTCGAGTTTCAGTTTTTCTGATTTCACATACTCTTGGTTTGAAGATAACTTCAAAACCATTGTCACATAACTGACTTATGCATAGAAGATTGTGTTTCAAGCCTTCAACATATTGAACATCAGTTATTTAAGCAAATTTTCCTTATCAATAGTTTTTTTACCATTAATCTGAGCTTGATTGTTGTTTCCAAAAGTAATCGATCCTCCATCTTTCTTGATGAATGACATGAAGTAGTTTTTATTTCCTGTCATGTGCCTTGAACATCCATTGTCCAAGAACCAATGCTTTCTCTTGTCACTTGGAAATCCAACCTACAGAAGATGTTATATCAATTGTAAGACCGATAGTTTTAAATTCTAATTTATGTATTTTAGTGTATTTTGGTATTAAACGATGAGGCTTTTTAGCCAAGTTATTGATATTTTGTGAGTTTAATGCCCAAAAATATCTTTTGATGCCCCGATTAAAATTTTTCGTCGATAAACAAATTAGATTAAGTACGGTGAATCTTTTTGGGCAGTTTTGTTAAAAATATCTCGGGTTGCTGAAAATTGTATCTGTCAATTGAGATGCGACGAGAGTAGATATTTTTATCAAATGGTTTGAGAGG
>PGTU02015589.1:0-19969 GCA_002896215.2 Cicer echinospermum | reverse complement strand
AATATTTTTTAATATTGTATTTTATCACTTTAATATTTTTTAATATTGTATTTTAAAAATGATATTGAACTTATCTTTTTAATCTATTTTAGGAGAATATCGAACAAAGTTCGGGAAAGGTCAGAGGCCAACCCAAAGCTAGTGCAGGACATTTCTTGGTAAGTGTTTAATGTTCCTGAGTATTTCGGTCGTCTGAGGGGGAAAGGAATTTGGCGAAACTCCTTAAAAGCTATTTTTCACAAAGAGCCCAAATCGCATCCAGTGAGGAATATTAGAGAAGCCAAACTCCTATCAGACAAGGGGCACTCTTGGTGAAAAGACGAGATAAGACAAGCAACTTCCCAGTTCAGCTCAAACGTGAAATACAAATGGAGAGTAAACGCAGTTGCAACATTGGTCTCAAAAGTCTTCCCGAAGTAATTAATTACTTCTATGTAATTACTTATGTATTTAACTATACTATGTATTAACCATACTTATGTTTTAAACCATTGATTTAGGGGTGTCACTCCTTGGCGTGTTGTACTTATCCTTCCCTACTCAATGGGAAGGTCGGAAAAGGAAACATTGTACAATACTTCGGGAGAAGTATTGCACAACACATGGATCCCTACGGGCCATGTCAAAGTATCACCAAATTGTTGCTTTGAACCAAATGCACCGTTGCCTATACCGGACAACGATGTAGATATGAAGTTTTTGAGGAATAGCAATTGGTAGTTACGTGGCATGGCCCACCATATCTTGTTGCCTTGATAAAGGTATAGTTTAATTATTGAAATGTATGTTTAATTGATATGTATACTTAATTACTGATTTTTTTTTTGCTCCTAACTTTAATTTCACATTTATATTTAGATTCTGCAAAAACCTAAAGGGAAATGATAAAAAGATTCCCCATAAACGAGTCAATACATCGTCCGAAAAGGTTTGTCACATTTATTTCGTAAGGTTTGTCATTTTTTAGATTCAATAAAGGACTAACATTCAGATCTCATTTTTCATATTCAATCAAATAAACCACCCACACAAACAAAATAACCCGCAAACCTCAAAAATTGGAGAGCTAATAAAGCTGCCAAGTTGTAGCTAAAAAACTGATCAGGAAAATCATCGTACTGCTCCTAAAAATAGTCAGCCATGCCTGCGTAAATACGGCGTGTCTGACATCCAAGTAAAAGGCATATGGGCAGCAACGACGATTCACGCATCAAAACCATGAATAAAGTTATATCTCGGAGATGCGTATGAAGACTTTCTCGAAAAAGGAAGCCACATTTACGAACTTCTCAACCATAAGGAGCGAGTGCTACTGTCATCAGCTTGTACATAAGGTAAAAAATACTTTTAATTGCATTGTATTGGTAATTAATTAAATTATTGGTAATTACTCAGTTTGAATTTTCATTGAAGGTTTTGTATGAGAAGGTGTGTGCACGCGCAAATTGTCAAATAGGTAATTCCATCTTGTCCCGCATAAGCTTTCGATGGTGTAAACTCATCCAGTTAATGTAAAGATGCATTGTAAGATATGTTATTTGGAAATATAGAGAAGGATAAATTGTTCTTTGCCACCATATAATTCAGGTTAACGTAATTATATATTTATAATCTTTTTAATTTATGAGATCTTAATTTATTAGTTTTGTAAACAAAATTGCCAACCAAATTTTTGTTGTGTAGGGCACATTGGGTGTTATTTGCATCAATGCGACCCTCAGAAGTTATGTACGTATTTGGACCCTTGCATTGTCAATTACAACAATCACTCCGATATAAAGACTATGTTCGACACCTAAGTAATATCATTTATTCTTACATATATATATAAAATAGGTGTTTGTTAATTGCTATAATAATCAAAATTATTTATTCGATAGTGCTTTAACAAGTTTTCTCAGCTCAGGTGCTACAGTGTCCGAAGCATAAGTCTAATAACATCACATGGATTCCAATAAGGTTTGAATATATGCCCGTTTAAATTTCATTTGAAATATATTTTATTGACTTATATTGTTTTATTTTATAGTGCCCTTGTCAAACTAACAACATTCGACTGTGGGTACTATGATTGCGTCATAAGGAGATTGTTGATAAGGAATCAACTATTATCCAAAACGTACGATATTTCATTATTTGATTTTTCATATATAAGTTATATGTATATAATTTGATTATCACTATTTATGTTAATTTTTATATTGCCACAGTACTTTGACAATTCCAGTCCAACATACTCTGAGAAGATCTAGTTGAATTAGAGGATGACTGGTGTCAGTATGTGCTTGAAAAGAAAATTATTATTTTGTCAGCATCGCTGCAAAACTGAATATATGGTAGCTTTTGTTCTGTGTAGGATAAGTTAGTTTATTATGTATATAAATAGCACAATATCTTGAAATTGTTGTTGTACAATATCATATTATATGTATTAAGTATATATTATGCATATGTATAGAATATGTTTGTTGTACAAATATCTTAATATGTATATGTAGTATAAAGTTATATATGTTCTATTTTTGTATATGCATTATATTGCACTGAGTATATGCATTATATTGTACTCTGTTGTTGTGTGAACTGATTCTGGATGAAAATAATTTTGGAAAAAATATTAAAAGACAGCGCTTTCTAAAAAAATGCTATAAAAAACCAAAAAACGCTTTTCACATATTTAATTTATAATGTTTGTAAATGGTTACCTTTTACAACGCTTTTTCAAATAAGCGCTGTAAAATGTGCACTATAATGATATATTGGGTGCACCTTTTACAACGCTTTTTCAAATAAGCGTTGTAAAATGTGGCAATATAATGCATATATTGGGTGCACATTTTACAACGCTTTTTAGATAAGCTCTGTAAAAGGTGCACCCATTATATGCATTATATTGCCACCTTTTACAACGCTCTTTTCAATAAGCGTTGTAAAAGGTGCATAATAATGCATATATTGGGCGTGCACCGTTTAGCATCGTGTTAAAATAACGCTATAAACATGTGCATAACCAGCGCAAAAATATATCTACATTTATATAAGCGCTTTTTGATTTTAAATAAAGCGTTGTTGTCTCTTTTACTAACACTCGACTTCTACATGCTTTTTTTTGTTTGTGAAAAACCGTTGAAATTGCTTAAAATAAGCCCTCTAAAATCCTATTTTTTCCATAGTGAGTGACACCTGATTCTCGATTTCACTCACTTTTCGGGTGATTGCATAAATTGTTTCCCGAAATCAAGACGATGGTAGTGTTCAAATCTGACACGCAACCCATATACATTTATAAATAGGCGGAAATGCGATAAGAGTCGTACCACCTAATGTCCATCTGGACTTTCTCGATAATCCGTATTTTCCAGACCAACGAGGCTAGTGTTTGAAATTTATAGAGAACCTGAAACACAATATATATATTTTGAAAGAATGCTTGTAAGTCTCTCCCGATCCTCGATCATGCATCTGACTTTTACGGATTTTCTTACCACCCGACAAATATGGACCGAAATTCGTATTGTTTGGACAGACGAGAGCTAGTGTTGAAAATCTGACCTGCAGAAACCCGAAACACAGTTATAAATTTAGTGAGAATGAATGCTACCAAGGAATCTTCTTCTCTCCGCATTTCATCTGACTTGTTCGAAGATGTTTCAAGTACCCTGCAACAAAAATGGATCCAATCCAAATCTGATATTTTAGAACAGAAGTAGTAGACTAGATGTTGAAATATTTGACATGTGGGAATCCGAAACATAAGCTTATAAATTAAGTTGGAAAAAGGCTATATAGGCGGTTTTGGTCCTAGAATTGTTCCACTCATGAATAATCATTCTAGACTTGATCGGGCGAACGTATTCATACCAACCGACAAAATGGACCAAAATCAGTAATTCTGAACAGACGAGGGCTAGTGTGTAATTGACATGTACAGAACTTGAACACAAAGTTATAAATTTGTTATTTGTAGAGAACTACTATAGCCGAACAGTATTTTCCCAGTCCTCGAATATCATCTATGATGCTCGGCAGATTGTAGGACGTGACTTACGCACTAGACCAGAACGTCGATTGAAATGCTATTTTCGACCAACACGAATGGGCTGGTGTATGATACAGATTGACATGGAACCCGAAATACAGTAATAAATTTTGAAGAAGAATGTTATAACGGTCTCTCGGTCGTCGATTTCATCTGGACATTTCGCGCGATTTTCGTACCCCTCGAAAAAAATGGACCCAAATCTATATTTTCGGACCTAACGATGGCTAGTGTTTGAATCTGACTCGGAATCCAAAACACTGTTATGTATTTAGGAGATGAATTCTATAAGGGTCTCCCGATCCTCGATTTCATCTGGAATTTTTGGGTGATTTTCGTACCACCTGACTAAAATGGACCGAAATTCGTATTTTTGAACAAAACAATGGCTAGTGTTTGAACTCCGACATGGAACTCGGAACACAATTATAAATTTAGGAGAAGAATGCTATAAGGGTCTCTCGGTCCTCGATGCATCTAGACTTTTCAAGTGATTTTTCTTACCACTCGACAAAAAAGGACGAAATCTATATTTACGACCAGACCAGGCAGTGTTGAAAGCCTGGCTTGAACCAAAAAACAAGTAATAAATTTTGTGAAGAAGCTATCAGGTCTCCGGTCCTCGATTTTCATCTGGACTTTTCGGTTGACTTTTCGTACCACCAGACAAAAAATGGACCGAAATCCGTATTTTCAAACAAGAATGGACTGCTAGTTTTTGAAATCTGACAGCGGAACTCGAAACTCAGTATATTTAAATTAAATGCTATACGGGTCTCCCATGCCTATGATTTCATCTGGATTTTCGGCGATTTTCTACACCCCTGACAAAAATAATCGAAATCGTATTTTCAACAAGACAATTGCTAGTGTTTGAAATATGAGGCGAAACAGAAACTCAGTTATAAATTTAGAGAAGAATGATATAAGGTCTCCTGGTCCTCGATATTCATTGGGTCTTTTCGGTCGATTTCGTACCACCTCGACAAAAATACGAAAATCTTTAGGACCAGATGATGACTAGTATCTGAAATTGGTGCGAAACCCGAAACACAATTATAAATTTGAGAAGAATGTGCAGGGGTTGCCCGGCTCATTCGATTTAATCTGACTTTTCGGGCGATTTTTCATACGATCCAACAAAATGACCGAATATCGTATTTCGAAAAAGACTATGGCAGTTTTGAAATATACGCGGAAGTCGAGACAAAGTTATAAATTTTAGAAGAATCGCATAAATGTCCTATCATTGACTTTTTAGGCGATTTCGTACCACCCGACTAAAAATTGACCAAAAATCCGTATTTTCGAACAAGACAAAGGCTTGTGTTTGTTGTATTCTGACCGGCGGAATATAGATACACAGTTAGAATTTGAGATGAAGCAATGTTATAACGGTCTCTCGTCATCTGATTTCAATCCTGGACTTTTTCGGGGCATTTTCGTACCGCCTGCGAAAAAAATGGACAAAATCTGTATTTTCATGATACAAACGATGGCTAGTTTTGAATCTGACACCGGAACGAGAACGAAGTCTTATAAGGGTGCACCCGATCCTCGATTTCCAATTCTCGACTTTTATCGGGTGTATTTTTGTATGCACCCTGAAAATAGACGGAAATCGTAATTTCCCAACATAGACGATGGTTATTAGTGTTGATAATCTGAGGCGGAACCCGATATACATTTAATAAATTTTTAGGAGAAGAATGTTATAAAGAGTCTTCTGTCCTCGATATTTCATCTGGACTGTTTCTTGCATTTTCGTACCACCATAATCAAAAATGGATCGAAATTTAATTTTCGGACCAGAACGAGGGCATGTGTTGAAATTTTACGTGGAACGCCGAAACACATTTATTAATTATGGAGAATAATGTTATAAACGGTCTCTCGTCGTCGATTTCATCTGGACTATTCCCAAGCGGATATTGGTATACTCGACAAAAAATGGTCAAAATCTAGTATTTTCGACCAGACGATGGCCTAGTGTTTGAAATCTGACATGGAATCAAAAACATTGTTATATATATTATGGAGAAAAGAGTGCTAATATAGGGTCTCCGATCCTCGATTTTATTCTTGTATTTTCGGATGATTTTCCTACACACCTGACTGAAATGGACAGAATTCGTATGATTGAACAAACAATGGCTAGTGTTTGAAATCCAACACAGAACTCGATACACAGTTATCAATTTAGGAAAAAAATGCTATATGCGTCTCTCGTCCTCTTTTTCATCTGGACTTTCAAGCGATTTTCTTTACCCTCGACAAAAAAGGATCGAAATACTATATTTCAGACCAGACGATGGCAAGTGTTGAAATCTAGCACATAACACAAAAACTAGTCATAAATTTTGGAGAAGAATGCATTCAAGGTCTCTTGTCACTCGAGTTGCATCTGGACTTTCGGTGATTTCGTACGCACCATACAGAAATAGACCGACCTCTGTATTTTCGAACAAGGTGATTGCTAGTGTTTGAAATCTGACGCGAAACCCGAAACTCAGTTATAAATGTAGGAGAAGAATGCTATTTAAAGGTCTCCCGGTCCTCGATTTAATCAGGGCTTTTGCCGGGCGATTTTCGTTCACCGACAAAAATGACCGAATCCGTATTTTCAATCAAGACGATTGTTAGTGTGGTTGAAATCTGACGCGGAACCCGAAACACTGTTTATAATTTAGGAACTGTATAACGTTTGTCCGTTTCGATTTCATCTGGACTTTTCGGGGCTTTTCATACCGACTAAAATGGACGAGAATCCGTATTTTTTGTACAAGATTGATGGCTGAAATCTGACCGCGAACCCTATCAGAGTTATAATTTAATGGAGAAGAATCCTATCATGAGTCTCCAAGTCCTCGATTTCTCTGGACTTTTTTCGGCGAATTTCCCGTTCCACCTGACAAAATGGAATGAAATCCCATATTATTCGGACTAGGATGATGGCTAGTGTGGAATCTGATGCGGTAATCCGAAACCAAAGTTGTAACGACATCTGGACTTTTCAGGAAATGTTTGTACTAACCAAACAAAATGGTAGAAATTCGTAATTTTAGAACAGACGATGGCTAATGTTGAAATTCTGCACAGACCAAAAAATAAGTATTAATTTTTGAGAAGAATGCTATAAAGGGTCTCCTCGTCCTCGATTTCATCTGGACTTTCGGGCGATTTCGTTCCACCTGACAAAATGGACCGAAATCGGTATTCTTCGGAGAAGACAATGGCTAGTGTTTGAAATCTGACGCGGAACCCGAATCACATTTATAAATTTTGGGAGAAGAATTCTATTAGGGTCTCCGGGTCCTCAATTTGATCTAGATATTTTTGGGCGATTTCGTACCACCAGAAAAAATGGACTGAAATCCGTATTTTCAAACAAGACGGATGGCTAGTGCTTGAATTCTGACGCAGTTTTAAATTTTGGAGAAGAATGCTAATAAGGGTCTCCCGGTCCTCGATTTCATCTGGAATTTTCGGTCGATTTTTGTACCCATCGACAAAAATATGCGAAAATATGTATTTTCGGACCAGGCGATGGCTAGTGTTTGGGAAATTGACGTGGAACCTGAAACACAATTATAAATTTTGGAGAAGAATGATATATAGGGTGTCCTAGTCCTCGATTTTATCTGGACTTTTTTCGGTCGATTTTTCGTACCACCCGACTAAAATTGACCGAAATTTGTATTTTCGAACAAAACAATGGTTAGTGTTTGAAATCTGGCACGAAACCCGAAACACAGTTATAAATTATGGAGAAGAATGCTATAAGGGCTCTCGTCCCTCGATTTCATTTTGGACTTTCGGGCGATTTTTATACAACCTAATTAAAATGGATCTAAATTTTGTTTTTTCGAACCACACTATGGCTTGTGTTTGAAATCTGACGTGGAACCTGAAACACAGTTATAATTTAGAAGAAGCATGTTGTATGGGTATCCGGTCGTCGATTTCATTTGGAATTTTTGAGCAATTCTCGTGCCACCCAACAAAAATGAACCAAAATTCTCGTACCACTCGACAAAAATTGACCACAATCTGTATTTTTAGAACAAACGATGGTTTGTGTTTGGAATCTGACACGGAACCGAAACACAGTTTATAAGTTTTCGAACAAGCAATGGATAGTGTTTGAAATCTGAGGCGAAACCTGAATCACATTTACAAATTCAGAGAAGAATGCTATACAGAGTCTCCTGGTCCTCGATTTCATCTAGACTTTTTCGGGGTATTTTTGTACAAAGACA
The DNA here is from genome assembly GCA_002896215.2 of Cicer echinospermum. Classification (NCBI taxonomy): domain Eukaryota; kingdom Viridiplantae; phylum Streptophyta; class Magnoliopsida; order Fabales; family Fabaceae; genus Cicer; species Cicer echinospermum. The sequence continues at coordinate 11,671 of PGTU02015589.1, read as the reverse complement.
ATGGCTAGTGTTTGAAATATGGCACGAAACCCGAAACAAAGTTATAAATTTTGAGGAAGAATGCTATAATGGTCTCGCGGTCCTGGATTTCATTTGGACTTTTCGGACGATATTCGTACCCTCAACAAAAATGGACCAACATCTGTATTTTCGGACCAGACGATGGCTAGTGTTTGAATCTGGCGCGGAACCTAAGTCATAGTTATATATCTTAGAGAAGATATAATAAAATAGAGTTGTCTAATAAATAAGTTATTATTACTTTATTTGAAAACTTTATTTTATTATATGTTATTATTATCTTCGTTTTATTGTTTTACTACATAACGAAGATAATAATAACATATAATAAAATTGAGTTTATCAAATAAATATGTACTTATTACTTTATTTGACAACTCTATTTATTTTATAATTATTATAATTTTTCATTATAGAGTTGGACTTCATAACAAAGACAATACTAACATATAATTAAATAGAGTTGTTAAATATAAGTAACAATTACATATTTATTTGACAACTCTATTTGATTATATGTTAATTACTATCTTCGTTATGCAATCATACTTTAAAAGGAAGATAATAATAACATATGACAAATAAAATTATCAAATAAATTAATATTTATATATTTATTTGACAACTCTATTTTATTATATGTTATTATTATCTTCGTTATATAATTTTACTTCATAACAAAGATAATAATAACATATAACAAAATTGAGTTGTAAATAAATAAGTAATTATTATTTTATTTGACAACTCTATTTTATTATATGTTATTATTATATATGTTATGAAATAAAACCATAAAACGAAGATAATAATAACATTAAATAAAATAGATTGTCAAATAATGTAATACTTAAATATTTATTTGACACACTATTTTTATTATATATTATTATTACCTTCGTTTATATATAATTTACAACTCGATTTTTTTATATGTTATTGTTATTTTCGTTATTTAGTAAATAATAAAACATATAAGAAAATTGAGTTGTCAAATAAAAATGTAATTTATTTACTTATTTGACAACTCTATTTTGTTATATGTTATTATTTACTTCGTTATACTTATTTGTTTAACAACTCTTTTTCATTAATGTGTATTATTATGTTTAGTAATGACGTAGAACATATAAACGGTGATAATAATTACATAGAACAAAATTGAGTTGTCAAAAAAACAAATAATTACATATTTATTTGACAACTCTAATTTATTGTATGTTTCTATTTTCTTTGTTATAATGTACAACTACATGAGAAGATAATAGTATCATATAATCAAATAGAGTTGTCAAATAAAGTAATAATTACATATTTGTATGACAATCTATTTTATTATATGTTATTAGTATATTCGTTTTGTAGTTATAACTATTTTATTATATGTTAAATTAAACATATAACAAAATTGAGTTGTAAAAGAACTATGTCATATTATTACTTCATTTACAACTCTATTTTTATTATATGTTATTATTAATATTTGTATTGAAGTAAAACTATTATAAACGAAGATAATAAAATAAATAATAAATTAGAGTCAAATAAAGTAATAATTACATATTTTATTTGACAACTCTATTTTATTAAATGATATTCAGTAAAATTTATAACTAGGTTTCAGGTTTTGCACCAGATTTCAAACACTAGCCATCGTCAGGTCCGAAAAAAATACAGATGTTGGTCCATTTATGTCGTGGGGTACGAAAGTCGCTCGAAAAGTCAAATGAAATCGAGGACCGGGAGACCATTATAGCATTCTTCCCCATTAATTTATAACTTTGTTTCGGGTTCAATGCTAGATTTCAACACTAGCCATCGTCTAGTACCGAAATACAGATGTTGGTCATTATCATCGATGGATCTGAAAGTCGCCCGAAGAGTCCAAAATGAAATTGAGGACCGTGAGATCATTATAGAATTCTTGTTCTTAATTTATAATTGTGTTTCGGGTTCCGCGTATGATTTGAAACACTAGCCGTCGTCTTGTTTGAAAATACGCATTTCGGTCCATTTTAGTCGAGTGGTCCGAATATCCCCGAAAAGTCCAGATGAAATCGAGTACCGGGAGACCCTTATATCATTCTTCTCCAAATTTTATACTTGTGTTTTGGGTTCTGCACCAGATCTCAACACTACCCATCATTTAGTCTGAAAATACTGATTTTTGGCCCTTTTTTGTCGAGTTGTACGAAAATCGCCCGAAAAGCCAAAATGAAATCGAGGACTGAGAGTCCTTATATCATTCTTCTTCTAAATTTATAATTTTCTTTCGGGTTCCACATCAGATTTCAAACACTAGTCATTGTCTTGTTTGAGAATACGGATTTCAGTCCATTTTAGTCCGGTGGTACGAAAATCGCTCGAAAAGTCCCGATGCATCGATGACCTAGAAACCCTTATAGCATTCTTCTCTAAAATTATAACTATGTTTCAGGTTCCGACGCCAGATTTTCAAACACTAAACATCGTCTGGTACCGAAAATACAGATGATTGGTCCATTTTTGACGAGGGGTACGTCATATTTCAAACACTAGCCATCGTCTTGTACAAAAATACCCCGAAAAGTCTAGATGAAATTGAGGACCCGAAGACTCTTATAGCATTCTTCTCCTAAATTTATAATTGTGATTCGGGTTCCGCGTCAGATTTCAAACACTATCCAATGCTTGTTCGAAAATACGAATTTCGGTCCATTTTTTTTCATGTGTATGAGAGACCCTTATAGCATTCTTTCTCCAAAATTTAATAACTGTGTTTCGAGTTCCGTCTCAGATTCCAAACACAAACCATCGTTTTGTTCGAAAATACCGATTTTGGTCCATTTTAGTCGAGTGGATACGAAAAATCGTCCAAAAAATCCAGATGAAATCGAGGACCAAGAGACTCTTATAGCATTCTTCTCAAAAATTTATAATTGTTTTCCGGGCTCCACGCCAGATTTTAAAACACGAGACATCATTTGGTCCGAAAATACGAATTTTCGGTTCAATTTTGTTGGGTGGGTAAAAATTGCCCAAAAAGTCCAAATGAAATCGAGGATCGGGAGACCCTTTATAATTGTGTTTCGGGTTCAGCTCCACGCCATAGTCTTGTTCGAAATTCAAATTTAGGTCCATTTTTAGTGAGGTGGTATGAAAATCGCTCGAACAGTTCAGATGAAATCGAGGACCTCGGGAGAACCCTTATATCATTCTTCTCCAAAATTTATAATTGTTGTTTGGGTTCCGTGCCAGATTTCAAACACTAACCATCGTTTTGTTTGAAAATACGAATTTCGGTCCATTTTAGTCGGTTTGGTAAGAAAATTGACCCAAAAGTTCAAATGAAAATTGAGGACTGGGAGACCATTATATCATATCTACTCCAAAATTTATAACTGTGTTTTGGGTTCGCGTCAATATTCAAACACTAGCCATCGCCTGGTCCGAAAATACATAATTTGGCATATTTTTGTCGATGGGTACAAAAATCGATTCCGAAAAGTCTAGATGAAATCGAGGACGGGAGACCCTTATAGCATTTCTTCTCCAAAAAAATTTAATTGTGTTTTGGGTTCTGCGCCAGATTTCAAACACTAGCCATCGGCTGGTCCGAAAATACGGATTTCGGTCCATTTTGGTCTGGTGGTACGTAAATCGCCCGAAAAGTCCAAAATCAAATCGAGGACCCATAGACCCTTATAGCATTCTTCTACAAATTTATAACTGTGTTTCGGGTTCCGCATCAGATTTCAAATGTGACACTTCTAAACCCCCCAAAATAAACATTTATAAATAATATATACTAAATTATTTGAAGAAAACTTGCAGCGGATAAAAAAAAATTCTGTTAAAGAGAATAAAAACTTTAATATCTAATTTAGGATGTCACGTTTCTCTAACTACACATGTAACAATTCAACTTTGTTCCTCAATTAAAATAGTACAATATCAATGAACTTGATTTAACTAGAATTTCTTGATTTAAGTCCCAAGACTTACTCGTATAAGTTTTCATATAAAAAGTCATTTGTAATAACATAAGTAAAATACACATTACAACTCTTAATTCCCGTATCACCTATCAGAGCGGGGGTTCTCACCAAACTTGAACTTCGAGAGACTCAATAACCTGTAATAAACTGCGATTTCGCAAACGCATGGCCAAGCCAGTCAAACACCAACAACGAAGAAGGTGAGTTTTGAAATCATGTTCATAGTATAATACAATAAGAGGAACACGCAATTAATCATCAATAAACCGTATCATTACACAAACATTCTTCAAGGAAAAACATCACATTATATAGTCAAAATCAAAGAAAATCCATACACTTCACTGTAACATCAAATCATCGCATAAATTATTATCACACATAATACAAATTAATCACAACAAAACAATCACAAGAAAATTCAAATGATATGCATGAGCTGAGACTCTACTTCACAATGTGGTACCATTCTAACTCTGAAGTACTTGGTTAGGAGGCTTGATATTATCACCATCCCGGTGGACGGACAATTCAAATTGGCAATGTCCTCATAGATCCCCTTAACTCAACTGAGACACATGTACGTGACAGTCGAGGTAAACGTGTGTTGTGTGGTAGCTCCCGACATTTGGAGTGCTACCTTCCAAGTCACCTAGGAATTCGCACCCGAATACCTCCAAGGTCTAACAATCTTGCCCTTAAGGCTCGACAGCAGACTGCATGATCAGGCTCATTCAGTTGTACTTCCCCGGAATCACTAGGCTTGTCAAGCCCTACCTATATGATGACAAAATAATCTCAATTTCACAAATTCACAATATTTATTTTCTCCCCTCGTTGGTATATGATACTCCATTAAAACCGTCATCTCAAACACAAATTGAAATTACCATTATTTCATCAACTATGGGGTTAATTCAATATTCTCATCACGGTTTAGAACATCACTATCATCATCATCACATAAACTCATCACAAATTTATAGCATCACTATCATCAATCAAACATTATCACAAATTTATAACGTCACAATTATTAATCGTACATCATCATCATTACATAAAATATCACAACACATCCATCTTTTGTTATCACATCACATAAACTCATCTAATCACACATATATAAATTTCATTCGACACCCAATATCACAATAATATTAATATCACACATTCAAATAAATTAAATCAATGAAACCCTACAAATATTTCTATTCTATATTTTAATCTCACAATTTCCATATTTTCACATTAATTAATTTATCCCTCAAAAGGCTACTGCCATACGTAGCGAGCCCCAAATGAATCGTTGGGAAATACGGTTTTCCCGTTCATTCTCACAATATATTACATCTCATGATTTCAAACGCTCTCTCACCCCTTACCTTATTTCGACGCTTTCACACACGAATAGGATTTCACGAGAAAACAGCCTTTTTTTATTGACTCTTTGTCCATCAATCGATCTAACTCGATAGTTTTTGGGTAAACGTTAAAAATAAAAATATGAGAAAATACTCTAAAAACCAACTTCGAAATTCGGTCAAGGAAAATTACCATAAATCAGAAATCCAAATCAGTGGATAATATAGCCACTTTTCACACGGTCGTTTTGGCGTTGGTTTCACTCAAATCAGACTCACGGTGAAGGAGAACGGTGCAAAGAACGAATTCTACAACGGAGAAGTCGGGTATTTTAGAGAGAAATTGGGGTTGTTAAAAATTCTGGAAATTATGTTTAATGGACTAGTTAAATGAATGAAAATACATACTCAAATTTGGGCGAAAATGGAGAAAGTTTTCTGGACAGTTATCGATCACCGGTGTCAAACGATAGGTTGTTGTTGTGTTTCTACTTTGGTTTCAAGGTGCCCTTCCAATTCCCATTTTTTTGTGTTGTTTATTTTATTAACAATTAGGTTCACACATGGTTAAAAACTCTTGGTCCTTTATTTATTTTTTAATAACCAATAATTAATAAAACTAATGTTTTAACATTTTTTTACATAATTTAATTACTAAATTTGCTAATATTTTATAAATATTACCTAATGATACTTTTTTTTAATACTCACATTAAAATACTATCATAATTAGAGAATATTCAAAATTATAAATAAATAAACATATAAATCAACACTTTATATTAAATACTAAATCATACTAAATATATATATAATCACAATATCATATAAGTATAATAAAAATAAGAAATCAAAACACATATTACACTATCTAAAGATAATTATTTATAATGAAATAATAAAAATAAAATATATTTAGACATTAAATAAATATAATTAAGTACACATTTAATATTAGCAAAACGCATAAAAGAATGATATTATTGGGTGTGCGTACATACACGTAAAATCGTATAAAATTTTTCTTTAAAAATATTATTACACTAAATACTATTATTTTTTTAAAAAGTATATATCAAATATAAAATAATATATTTATTATTTATATCGCTCAGGTAATCTAGTATATATAAACTAGCCTATAAAAATACATTATAACGGAAATTAATCACAAGTTTATAACATTATTTAATAAATTTAGGTGTTACTACTCAGATAAAAAAATTCTATAATATAAATTTTCAACTACTATGTTAAAGCTTAGTTTGGTTAGTGAACTCATTGACAACAAAATGATTTGAGCGACTCGTCACTAAAAGAACTACTAATTTATTTTTATGAGTTTAAGTTATAATGTCATTTTATGTGTATATTATTATAGATGAACTGAAAATTTAACTTTGTAATATTATTAATTATATAACATAAAATAAGTTTTCTGCATTTGTAAAATAATTTAATTATGATTATAGAATATATTCCTTGTCATACACAAGTTTGTTAAACTTGAAACCTTTTTTAATATCAATTGTCATTTGTATCCTTGTAAACAATTTTAATAATTTTGAAATTTTCAATTTCTTAGTATAAAACATTGATAAATAATTAAATCTTTCACTAAATCTTAGTTCTATGATATCAAAATAATTTAATATATCTCCGAACTCAACCTCTAACATGTTCAAATTCTACGGCATATCTATTTAAAATATGATTTTTCACTCAAAATTAACACTTTTAACTCTCTAAATAATTTTTAAATAAATTAAATTAATTTCATGGAAACAATTTATAAACTTACTCCTATTGACAGTATAATACTCACAACTATCCGCAACAATCATCTCAAAGCCAAATGAGATAACAACCTTATGAGATTTTGTGGTATCACTATAATGAAACAAATTACTTAATTCATTGATGGATTAGGTTAGTTTTCAAATCATTTACTTTATACCTATTGACAAAAAGTTCCCTATGGTTGCAACATAATGTTTCATAAATATTGTCGTTTAGAAACACTTTATTGACGTTCATCTATGTAGCTCCAAAAATCATAATGACCAACAAATCATGACTATCCAGATATAGCTTTCAAGAAATCAAATAGAATTTCTATTTATAGTCAATCATTTATGACATATGTTACTCTAGTTTTTAAAGGTGTCGATTTTGATCTTCATAAATAGTTTTCTTAATTTGATTGGGAGAAAGAACAGTAATATTGTCATGAGGATCTAAATTTACTGTACTCTATTTATAGAAACAATATGAATTGGTTCGGGACCAATTCTTCCTAATACCTTTTTGTTCTTTTAGTCATATCTATCTCCTAAACTCAATATCCTCAGAGAATTTTGTATTTATTGTTTCAAAAAATTCTATAAATTAGGACCAAAGTTTATATCTCTCAAACTTTTCAAAAACAAAACGAATTGACTCTAATCATAATAAATTTAAAAAATAAATAAAATTTAATCAATTTTTTCCAAATAAAATTCAAATTATTTTGATTTGTTTGTAAATAAACTAAAACAAAATTTTATCAAAATAATCATTCAACCAAAATGATTTTTAAATATAAACAAGTAATGACAATCTAAATATAGTCAAAGTTTCAATCTTTGTTGAAATTTTCTTTTATAAATTGATGTGTCTTTCAACACCCACCATTGGGAATTTACCGATTCATTCTTAATTTTCTCTATTTACCTTTATCTTTCGAGATATTTTTTGAATGAGCACTATTTTATTTTCTCTTAATTCACTATTTTCTTTCTTGGACAAATAATCTTATGTAAACGATTATTTCTAACTTTAAGATTTACAACTTAATTGTGCAAGGAGAATACCAAATGCTAAAATTTCAATCAACTTATCTAATAGTCAAAAAAATTAGCGTATTTGCAAGATCAAATGTTTACATAATGTACTCTTTATATCTTCTTTCCTTAATAATCTTAATGAAATATTAGCTCTTTAAGGAGTGCTTAATTTCGCTTTATTTCCTTAAAAATGTTTTAATTTAAGTAGAAATCTTACTTTCCATACTTAATTCTCACTTTAGAAACTCTATATTACGAGACAGTGAAAGTTTCTTAATCCTTATACAAGATCTAGATCCAAGAACAATATTGATGTTCTTATTTATCCTCAAAGTAATAACTTTTAAAGAACAAAAAGTAGCAAGAAGTACTCAACAAAATACCAAGTACACTATTAATAACAAGTCATTAGACAATAGCATCAATTTCTAGTGGTATTTAATTACAATGACCAAACACGAACAATTATCACTACAATAATGCTACCAACACCCCCCAAAATGCTAGTCACACCCCTCAAAATTTAAAAAAAAATCAAAATGCCCAAAATGCCCTTCCCTTTATTTCATCTTCTTCATACCATTACTTCTTCATAACATCTTCTTCCTCTTCATTCTACATTTCTGCATTTGCATTGTTGTTCATTCTATCATCATCAATCAGCATCCACCATTTTCATCAATCATCATCCACTGTTTTCATCAATCATCATCCACCATTTTCATCAAACATCTTCATCAATCATCAACCAAGTTCATCAAACATCTTCATCTTCATCAATCAAGTAAGTAATAATGATTCTTTGTTTTTGTTGTCTTATGTTGTTTTGTTTTATCTATTTAAGAATGTAATGCCTGAAAATTGAAGGAAAGTATTTTCCATTTTTGATGAAGAAGACAACCTTCGTTGCCCTAAACCCAGAAACGTACGTGAACTCAGTTCACGTACGCAAACTTGTTTTCAAAAACCCAGAAACGTACGTGAACTGAGTTCACGTACGCAAAGTTGTTTTCAAAAACCCAGAAACGTACGTGAACTCAGTTCACGTACGTGAAAAAAATTTCAAAATCCAAACTGTACGTGAACTCAGTTCACGTATGTGTACGTCAATTGAAATTACGTACTTTTACGTGAATTGAGTTCACGTAAATGAAGGAATTCAGTTGACGTTCACATACGTGAACTTAGTTCACGTAAGGTTGACATTCAGTTCACGTACGTGAACTGAATTCACGTACTTGCTGAATTTTTGAACTGCTGCTTCTGTTTACATTTTTTTTAAATGATTTTCGTTTTGCAGATATGGTGCGCACTATGTTTACTGACAGGGAGGGTCGTGTTATACTTAACGAGGGCACTTCTAATGCGGAGTCTAATGCTGAAGGTCGTCGTATTAGGCCAATTGCTTCTGCAAGGGCACAACGACGATGAGTACATCGGCAACAGGAAGAAGCCCAACCTGAACCCCAACCTGAACCCCAAACAGCTGATATAGATGAACCTCCATAGGATGTTGGATATCCTGGTGGTCCGGTTGATAGTTCTGTCCTTAGGACATTTGGCGATCATGTTGCGACTCGACTTTGGGATGGCGAGGTAATTTTCTCAATCAAATTAAGTTAAATTATATTTTTTAACATTTATGTTTAACATATATTTTTTGCCTTATAATTTCAGGATCGGGGGAGAATTAAGGGTGTTCAGCAATGGGAAATAAAGAAAGCTGTTATTGAAGACGAGAGGTTGAGCACTAGTTAAAAGCTCGGGATTGTATTCGTTACTAAATGCAGCTATGAAATGATCGACAAGGGATCATTCTGCATTCGTAGAGAGGTGGCATCGTGACAGTAGCTTTCATCTCCCTATTGGTGAATGACGATTACTTTGGACGAGTGTATCTCTGTTGCATATTCCATTACCGGTGCATTCTTCAGTGTTAATGTATTTAAACAAGGATGAGGTGAATATATTGGCAGAGCTTCTTGGAGTTAGTCACGGTGTTGCTTATGAATTTAATGTGACCGCGGACACAGCCACGGTTAGGTATATGTTGGTTACTTGATGTATACCATCAGCGTTGTGGTGACATCGTTGGCAGATGGTGCGAGCATTTCTTTTTGTTTTTGGTCGGTTGCACACTCTTCATGATAAGAGTGTAGCAGTTAGTGTTGCCTATCTTGAGTGCTTCCGGACTTAATTCTTGCGGGATATGCATGGGGTGCAGCTGCTCATTGCTATTCTTTATGCAATCTTCGAGAAGCGCATGCATCACCAGAACTGTTTCTGGTATTGACACTATTACAGGTAAAACTGTATGATTGTTTATTTTGTTTATATTTTTATTATTAATGATTCTAAACTAATGATATGTTTTATATATGTGCAGGCATGGGTTATGAGCATTTTTTCTACATTATGTAGAGATTGTTGTAGACTTTCTGCTACGTATGTTGAAGACTATCCTAGAGCACTTAAATGGAAGGCCTAAAGGGAATAAGGGTTTGGTTTCATTTAGGAAGCTGATGAGATTGATGTGATGGTCTGTTGGATCCATATGAGAAATGACTGAAGGGCATTTGAAGCTGTTCTTTATTTCGAGGTGGAATAGTTGGGGTCCGAAGATGTATGCTCATCTGCCAGACAGAGTATTGCGGCAATATGGTCATGTCCAAATCATTCCTGGCTCACCGTTAGAGGTAGTGGGTCAGACGACCACACCAGATGAAATGGACATTATGTTTACGCAATATGCTGTGCATGTAGTGGATGTCGGCGCAGTTGTGCAGGGACATGTAGTCTGCTCGAATGATTATATGGACTGGTTTCGCAGAATTTCTCATCCATACATCATTCGTAGAGAACTAGTCCATGAAGCTGATGCAGAGCCTACTGATCATGTCACTCATGCAGCTGATGGCGGCGATCCTGCTGATGACACAGTTGACATAACGGTATATTGATATTATTATTTTTTTTGTATTATTGATATTTATTTTTAATTAATTTAATTCATTATTGATATGTATTTTTTTTTATTACAGCGTCGAGCAATACAAATTGCTGAACAGCTGATTGGCCGGCAACTGATATTACCTGATGGCATGCCACTCATAAATGAGTTAATTTTGATGCTGCGAAGTCAGAGGGGTGGTGGTAGAGATTGGACGAACACAGTACCATATCGTAGAAGAAATAGAAGGACCTAGGATTTATTTATAACGTTTTGGAACATGGTATTTTTGTAATTGATATGTAATATTTGGGTACTTTTAGGTATTTTGGATACTTTAGTTTTGGATATTATGGGTACTTTCGAATCTGACATATTTTGGATATTTTAATTTTATGTACTTTTGGATATTTTGGGTACTTCCGAATCTGATATATTTTGGAAATTTTAATTTTGTGTACTTTTGGATATTTTAATTTTGCGTGCTTTTGCATGAAAATACCAAGGGCATTTTATAATAATTAGAACAAGAAC
>PGTU02015583.1:0-45697 GCA_002896215.2 Cicer echinospermum | reverse complement strand
ACTACGACGGTGCGCCTCATTTAATTGCGCTCTCCTCCTGAGATGAGCTGATTCTCGCAAATATCTCGATATTTGATTATTCCTTTTATAAATTGCGTTGAAAATGCTGAGATAGGTCCTAGACGTGGAGTCTCTAAATATATGATAGTATACCGCTGCTGTATGGGTTATCGACCATTCCCTCCGAGTCTCTGCACGTGGTCGTTATATCGCGTTATGATATAGAGAATGACTAAGTATTGAGGTCGGTGAACTTGATGTAGGTATATGACTTCATGGGTCGTTCTTCAGTGGAAATTTGCGCACCAACTAGTTATCTGATTCGTATGAATCAGAATTTTACACCTGAAATACGAATACTTTGGATGAGGATGCTAATATCGAGCTCTCGGCGCAATCTACGCTTAAACCGATACTCCAATATCGAATCCTTACGCGATATACATACTCAAACTCTTTCACAATAGGGAACTTCATGTGAAATAAGACGTGCGAAATTAACGCCCCACACGTCGATCAGGCCTTATGTCGTACGCCTGTGGTCATATCCATAGCATACAGATCAATCGAAGTGCCGCATTTTACAACTCGAATATGTAGATTCAGGTCCCGAGGAATTCTCCTGTGTTGTCTGTTAAGAATCCATTCCCAAATCGATTAGGAAACATGGATCTTAGTCGTCTCCAGAGACGTACAGCGCAGCTTGCTTTGAGCAGCTCTCATAAAGATACTCATTACTTACAATCGATTTATCCAATTCGATTGAATTTAGCTGCCCAGGCGTCGTGTGTTGTGTCACGATATCAAAAATCTTCACCCCAATCGATTGCCCAGTCGATTGGCCAATAAACGTGAGTCAAATCCTCATTTTAGTGTAGACTTCATATTGCCGTCCATAATCTATCCATGTCTTGTTTATCTGGGCTTGATAAAGTGTAGCAGAAGAGCCAATCCGTGGCAGAACAACTGCATGAGACGCGATCATTTTCATGGCAATGTAATGTATGAACTTTTCGCACATGAACCTCTGTGTAAGGTGCATGCCTCTAGTATAAAACACACGAATTGCTCTATATGGGGTCATATACACATTCAGAGTGTCTTCTATATCGTTAGCTCTCATATTTTCTGAGGTGACCCCTATACTATACACGTAAGTTGATGAGCGCCGACTCTGATGTTATTGCCCATCCAGATGATGAATTGCACCGCTCGCGAGGTACGGCTCGGCACACGACTTAGTCCCTTCTCCAACTGCTGAGTACTGTCACTTAGGAGATGCTATAGATGATATCGTGGAGTATGGTAGAGTACTCATCCACATCTCTAGATATGCTACTCCAAGATATCGCTATATACGTGAAGATCCCACTCACGGGGCGCTGGAGATTTACTCCAGATGGATGTGGTATCCGCTCTTCAGCTATTTTTAAGCTCTCGTAATGTGAATTTGATTGCTACGAACTACACGTGGCACCCGTTAGTTAGGATTAGCTGACGCGTGTAAGGTCGTTCGTCGCTTTTAGGCGGTACGCGTGGATTGCTGCGTGAGCTCTTCTCTCTTCTTGAGTGCTACTCGTTTCGGATCTCGACTCCTATTAGGCTCATGTCATGCAGTGTTGCGCCAATTACTCCGTGCATGTTGGAATGCGCCGGATCTCTCCACTAGGATCTCCGACCCTCATAGCACCTCGATGTTATGGTAAGAATGTTCTTTCTACTAGGTTTGTAGACCGGATACGCCTTATCCGTCGTTACCAATCTCATACACTATGCTCGTCACTCAATATACGATGTTCTCCTGACAGCACGCATTTCACGTCGATCTCTTTCGCCCTCTCCGTCCGTCTCTCTATGCTCTACTCCGGCGCACTAGAGAAAGGCCGACAACCGCTACGCGCTCTCGCTAGATTTGAAAAAACGTGTACGAGTGTAATCAGTTGGATTTATGCGTGTTGGTCTCAATATACCTATCTGGCACGACGCGCGTGATAGTCCTTGGTCTGTGGACGGAATACGATATGCTCACCTAGGTGACGACCTAATCTACATAGTCGAGTGTGAGTAATTATAGCATATCTCGCCCTCTCACTCTGACTACGAGGTCTGTCGCTCTTGGGTGGGTGGTTGCATTTCGTCAAGTGTAGTACTCGGTTGCAAGTCCAAACTTTCAATTCTGACTCATGATGCTGATGTATCATACGCGCTCTACTCGCGACACCGCGGTGTATTACGGAATTTATGTTAATTAATTATACTACCGCACGATAGATCGATACCAATACATACTATGAAACTGCGATGTTTTTCATGGAAACTCTACTGCTGACGTTACATCGAATTACACATATACAGTCAGTATACTCTACGCTCAAAGACTACGCTCATACGAGCGTAACTCATACCATTAATACGGAATGACACGTGTCGGAGAATGTGCGCTACATGCTCTAATAGCCAAACACACGCACATGTCGACATGACTCATATTGCGTATGAATGAGCGTACATGACATCAGGCTAGTGACCCAAAGGAACGTGAGACAATGGCCTCATTGTGTACACTAGGAACGCAGGGCGCTCATGAGCACAAGATGAATGCAACGCTCCGCGGCCTCGCTCAATCAGTCTCAGTCAAAGAGAAGTGTACTGCTGGCACGCCAAGAAGAACCTATCGCAGGTCACTGCGTACTTACTCTCTTCCTAAGTTCTAAACGAGTGCAGAGCCAATAATGTTAAGTTGTGTTCGTCACAAGATGGTAGTGAGCAAGGCACTTAAACAAGGGATCTCTCTATACGTACACAAGGAAGCGACCTCGCGAGACAATTCTGTTGATCTATACTCGCATCAGAATGTGGCGAGTGTCGCGTGCCCGTTGCCACCACATCAGGCCTCACTGCCGCTCATTACATTGTCTCCTAGTAAACTTAAGTGCTGTCGTAGGTGAGAAGCATCGTGTAACAACGCCACCCAAGTTACCAGCTATCGAGTGGAGGCAGTGTAAGGTTATTTGTAATACGGGGCTGGAGCACAGGCGTCGCCTCGACGGGATCGAGTCAATGACCAGCTCGCCTAGAGACAACCGCTCACAAACAAGAATACGAGTTCGTATATAGACCAGTTCAATATAACAGCTCGTTAAGCAGAATCCGCAGGATACCAACATCCACCGAACACCAAGCGGCGCTACAACGAAAGTACCAGGTGCAACGGGATTAAACATGTTGAACCGTCAGGGTTGGCACACGAAGCATAGCAGCCCTGAGACAACCACACGATATCATCTATTCACAGCACGGTACAGTCTCACAAGCCAACGGTCAGCAAGACCCAACATGCACAACGCACCACGCCCCACAATGCAAAGCAACTGCAAGCGACCCATGAAGTCGATGGTCCACTAGTGTCCGGCGAGATATGCTGGCCAATTTCTTCCGACAATTCGCTAAGCATTGACTACGAAATTTGAACGCTGAGGGACAAAACGATCGATTGGGCAAGACAAAACCTGAGGGTACGCGTGCTTCCGAGTCGGGAGGCAACTGCAGTCGGGCTGTGACCATTGACATCATCTACAATCAAGGTTAACTTTAAATCTAGGAGCCAATGTAGGAGCGACCAATAGAAAAGCCAAACGTTATTTTATTGAAGCTCAATGTAGTCACGCCACGGTCGGACAACTGCAAGGGACGAGTCGGACAAATCCACATCTGGGACGAGTCGGCTGGACAACTGCAATCGGGGCCATGGACTCATTGAACCAACTAAATCCAAGATTAACTTTAATCTGGACCAACATGAAGGACACAACAAGAAATTCCCAGACGTAATTTAAGCCAAGGCTCAATGTAGAGTCTTACCGGCCACGAGGCGGAGGACAACTGAACGGGACGTGCGGACTAAGACTTGCATCATGCGGCATGACTCATTGAACAGATCAATAATTCCACGCGGTTAACTTTAAATCTAGGACAAATGAAGGACCAATAAAGAAACCCAACGTATTTAGGAAGCCTCATGCTCGTGCGACCCCACAGAAGTTGGACCAACCAAGTTGGCCGTATTTTATTTTTTAGCCGGCAAGTACTTTCCCATGCAATCAAATTTTGACCACTGTGTTCTGTGACAGACTGGAGTTATGCTACTGGGAGACTCGCCAAGGAATTCCCACAACGAGGCTTGGAGATTGACACAGGTGAAGGGGGCCCAATTCCTCGAGGCATACGAATAGCTTACCACATACTCGGACAAACATACTACCTGAGGATGGCTATTATTCCTGTCGGCAGTCTATGTTCACTACCACCATAAAACCCAGGTGGCGGAGCAGGTCCATGGCTAAGGTCGTTTTAAGGGACATTCCAAGCCAGCCAGCCAAGCTCACGAAGCACTACTCCAGCCAGTTTCAGAGATGGACGAGGCTGCCCGGACATCCTTCGTGAACCTGCGCACAAGATACACAAAGTGATCTCTATTGGCCCAAAGATGTCCAAGCAGTCACGCCAGCTAGGAGCATGGCAAAAAGTTGTCCGAGAGCTGGCCAAAAAGTGTCCGAGAGCTGCAAAAGTGTCGAGGAGCTTGGCAACAAGTGTGCCGAGAGAGTGGCAAAAAAGATGCCTGAGGGGCTGGCAAAAGTGTCCGAAAGGCTCACAACAAATTGTGTCCGAAGATGCTTGGCAAAAATAAGTGTCCGAGAGCTCACAAAAAAGTGTCAACCGGAGAGCTGGGGCAAAAAGTGTCCGAGCCAGCCGGGCACACACCTAGTTCATTTGACGCTCGGCGTAGGTCACGTCCCCATATATGTCTTGAGTGTTTTTTCCAGTTTTGTTTAGAAAGAGAGCCCTTTTTGGCATATAGGAGGAAACCCACTTTTGAGGGACCTAGACTTCGAATTTTTTTCATGAAATTTTGCACGAATTTCATCAAAGCCAATATTAATCTCCTCAAAAAAATTTGGAATTTTTGACAAACGCGTTGAATTTTTAAAAAAATCCTATATAAGGGGCACATTTCGGAGTTGAAATAGTAGGGTAATTTGCAATCGGTACCTAGACTTGGAATTTTCTGACATTTTAGTACAGAGGGACGTTGTCAATTAATTAAAGTAACAACTTTCCACAAAAAATTGAATTTTCTGGAAAGGGATTATTTAATATAAGTTTTTAATAGTCCAGTAAAATATATAAAAATATTTATTAAAAAATATTTAAAAAATTAATAAATATAATTTGATTAAAATTTTATCATGGGACTTGATCATTAAAACACATACATGGACATCAAAAAAATTCATTGAAGGAACAAATTTGGATGCGTTACTAGTGACTCGTCGACTAGGGGCTGGTGAGTCGGACTCGTGACTGGTGGGACTGGTGACTGGGACTGGGGACTGGGGGCTCGTGAGTCGCGACTCGTGACTTGTGACTCTGACTGCGAATGGTGACTGGCGGGAGACTGAGGAACTGGTGACCTGGGGAACTGACAGATGGACTGGTGACTGGGGACTGGTGACTGGGGGATAGGCAGTACTGGTGACTGGCTAAAGCGGCTTCGTGTGTAGTCGCGACTCGTGACTGATGTGGACTGAGAGGGCTCGTGAGTTCCGCCGGAAACTGCGTGACTGCGTGCCTGGTGACCTGGTGGACTGGGACTGGTGACTATTGACTGGGCTCGTGAGTCGCGACTGTGACTGGTGACTGGTGGGCTCAGGAGTTGCGACTTGGTGACTGGTGCACCTGGGAGCAAGTAGTCGCGACTCGTGACTGAGTGATAACTTGGTGACAGGGCTGTGAGTCTGGCGACTCGTGACTGGTGACTGGGACGCGTTGAAAAATGGATTCTTGCTACGGCACTCACACTAGCAAGCCAACACACGCGCGCGCGCCACGTCCCGTCTAGTCGTATCGTAGTCGTAGTCGTAGTCGTCGGGGCGCCGGCGCTGTTGTTTTACCCACATACCGATTGAAAAATTTGATTTCCGTCTCGCTACCGGGCACTCAACTAGCAAGCCAACACACGCGCCGGCGCGCGCCACGTCCACGTCTTAGCGTGTCGAGTCGTAGTCGTAGTCGTCGCGCCGCGTGTTGTTTTACCCACATTCGATTGAAAATTTGGATTCGTCTACGGCACTCAACTACAAGCCAACACACGGCGCGCGGCCACGTCACGTCTAGCGTTAGTCGTTAGTCGTAGTCGGTTCGGCGCGCGTTTGTTTTACCCACATCCGATTGAATCTGGTTCCGTTGCTACGGCACTCAACTAGCAACGCAACAACCCAGAACGCTGCGCGCTCCACTCGTCCAGTTCTTAGTCTAAGTCGTAGTCGTAGGGGGTCGTCTGCGAGGGCAGACAGCGTGTGTCTTTACCCACAAATTGCCGATTGAAAAAATTGGATTCCGTGTGCTACGGCACTCAACTAGCAGCCAACACACGCTGCTGCGCGCACGTCACGTCTTAGTCGTAGTCGTAGTCGGTAGATCAGCGGTGACTCCTGCGCGTGTTGTATTTACCACATGCCAGTAGAGATTGATAAAATTTGGTATTTCCGTTGCTTACGCCCCACATCTAGCAAGCCAAACACACGCCGCGCGCGGCCACGGTCCACGTCTTAGTCGATAGTAGTAAGTCGTAGCGTAGTCGTCGGCGCGCGTGTTGTTTTACCCACATTCCGATTGAAAATTTGTATTCCGTTGCTACGCCCCCACATCTAGCAAGCCAACAATGCGTCCGGGTCCCCGTCCACGCCTTACTTCGTAGTCGTGGTCGAAAGTGCTCGCGCGCGGTGTGGTTTTGCACATTCGAGCAATATTTTTTATGATTTATGCTACACCGTCCGTCAATTCACAAGCCAACATTTCCTTATCATGCCCACATCCTTCAAACATTTTTTTTTGTCCAGAGAGCAAGCATGGCTAAAATCTGCCCACGCCAGGAGCAACACATACCCTCCCTATTATATGTCTGAGTGTTTTTTCCGTTTTGTAGAAAGAGAGCCCTTTTGTTGGGCCTATAGGAGGAAAACCACTTTTGAGGGACCTAGACTTCGAATTTTTTCAATGAAATTTTGCAGATTGTGGAGGCGAATGATTCATCAAACCCAATACATAATTCCTCAAAAAATGGAATTTTTTGACAAACGCGTTAGAATTTTTTAAAAAATTATATTAAGGGCACATTTTTTGAGTTAAGGTAACCTAGACTTGAATTTTCTTAAACTTTTTACGAGGACGTGTCCAATAAATTAAATAACACTTCCACAAAAATTGGAAATTCCTGGAAAGAGGGCGATTATTTAATTTATAATTTTTTTAAAGTGCAGAACATATTAAAAAATATATTTAAAAAATTAAAAAGATTTTAAACGACATAAATTATATAAAATTCTATACATGCGTACTTGATCAATTGGCTAACACATCATAACTATGGACATCAAAAATTTCATTGAAAACGAAAATTTTGATGTGTGCGTTACTAAAGTGACTCGTGACTAGGGTGGCTCTGTGACCAAGTCGCGACCGTGGACTGGTGACTGGAGCGGCTCTAGTGACTGGCGGGCTTCAGTTGAGCTCCTGGCACTGGTGACCTCGTGGCAGGGGGGAACTTTTTGAGGGGGGCTGGGGTCGCTGGGTGCTTCCCAAGGGACTGGGGCTGGTTGACCTGGGACTGGTGGACTGGGGGCTCGTGGTCGGCGAAAGAGTCACGGGGCGACTGGTGACTGTGGAACTGTGACTGGGGACTCGTGAGTCGCGACTAGTGACTGGTGACTGGGGCTCGGCAGTTGACATAGTCGCGCGCATAACTGGTGATGGTGACTGGGTGGATGGTGACTGGTACTGGGGACTGGGACTGGGACTGTGTGACTGGGAGACTGGGTTGGCTGTGGGCACGGGTGCTCCAACTGTAAAGTGGAACTGGGGGTCGTGATTCGCGACTGGACTTGGTGTGGACTGAGGGCATCAGTGAGTCGCGACCTCGCGACTGGTGCAGCCAGCCAGCCGCCTGCTTGCCTGAGAGGGGACTGTTCAGGACTGTGACTGGAGGTGCTGGCCAGCCAGCCAACCAGCAGGTCCTGCTTCCTGTGACTAGGGACTTGTGAACTGGGTGCTGGCCAGCCAGCCGCTATGCTTGCTACGGGACCTTCCCTGAGTCACGGAACTGTCGCCGACGTGAGAATAAGTCTAAGTCATTGGGTACGACTCGTGACTACACAGGCTCGGTTCAGGTGACCTTAACGGAGCCTTGCCCGTAGAGCCGAGACGATTAAAAGTCTTTGCCAAAATCGTCCTAACGCCACTCACCATGCTTCGAGCCTGATTTGTTCGGGCACGTGTTTTCACACCGCAAGGGTGTGGATCAACCAGTACGGTTACCCTCTGCATAACCTAGTTCCGCGCACAGGTCGGGAGACGAATTGCCTTAGGACGGCACTGCGCCCAATCACCTCTGAGGGAGGGCCATAGCCCTGGGGCCTATTTTGCTATATGCTAAACCCTAAATGGCAATGTACAAGAAGAATCTACTCGTGGTGGGGAGGGCACGAATCGAAGCGACTAGGCTGTAATCTGCAGTGAGATCGTGGCAGCGCCACTCTGCCACTATACATACCCCGTCGCGATATTATAGTCGTCTGCAAAAGATTCTACCCGTACCAGCTCAATTAGAAATTGCGTTTCAAGGTGTCCCGCAAGGGCTCAATCCGACCTTACGAGGTTTCCACCAACGACACGTGCCTTTTGGTGGGCCAAGGGCCCTACTGCTGGATCGGCAAGGCGAACGACGGGCACCAGCCATCGCTTTAGCCCGGCGATTTCTGATTAGAGGCGTCAGGTTCATAATCCACGCACGGTAGCCTTCGCGTCCCACTGGGCTTTTAACCAATCGCGATGACCATTGTGCGAAACTCAAGGTTTCCTACGTACTAGGTTGAATTACTATTGCGACATCGTCTCAGAGGGTAAAACTACCTGTCTCACGAACGGTCTAAACCCAGCTCAGTTTCCCTTATTAGGTGTGGGAACAATCCAACACTGGTGAATTCTGCCTTTCCACAATGATAGGAAAGAAGTCCGCATCGGAAGGAGTCAAGAAGCAAAAGGCGCTTGAACGCTTGGCTTGCGCCACAAGCCACGTATAATCCCTGTGGTCACTTTTTCTTGAACTACCTCTAGCTCTGGTGTTAATCCGAAAGGACTAAAGATCGATAGGCCACGTCTGATTCACGGTATCTGTATCGTACTGCAAATCAGAATTCAAGAGAGCTTTTCCCTTTTTGTCCACACGAGAATTCTGTTCCCGTTGAGCTCATCTTAGGGACACCTTGCGTTTCTTTTCAACAGATGTGCCGCCCCAGCCAAACTCCCCAGCCTGACAATGTGCTTCCGCGCCGGATGGGCCAACGGAAGTCAGGCCCTTGGATCAAAAAGAGGGGGCGAGGCGCCCCGCCTACCGATTCACGGAATAAGTATACCATACATACGTTAGAAAGAGTGAGTAATTTCACTTTCGCTGTTTCCAGCTCGCACTTATATCCTACACCTCTCAAGTCTATTTCACAAAGTCGGCACATAGCAGTCAAGCTTTCAAGGGTCGTTCTCTCCACCGCTCTGATTCCGGCCCAAAGCTCCGTTCCTTTCGTGTAGCGGTTGATATTTCGTTCGGATAGTAGACAGGGACAGTGGGGAATCTCGTTAATCCATTCATGGCAGGAACGTCAACTTACTTAGATCGTCGATTAACTGGCAGCATCTTTGCGCTATCCTTAAGATTGAGTATAAGTTTACTTTCCGCCGTCTTACCCGCCGCTTGGTTGGAATTTCTTCACTTTGACATTCAGACACTGGGCAGAGAAATCACAATTGCGTCAACTATCCGCCAGACCATCGCAATGACTTTGTTTTAATTAACAGTCGGATCCTTGTCGGGCGATACCAGTTCCCTGCGTATGACTGTTCGATGCCGGGGGAGTCCGGTCTCCACCGAAGGGCCTTTCCAATCCGTCCCTGCTCTGACGCCGACCGACGCGCGCGACCCGCTCTCGCCGCGAGGGAGCAGCTCAAGCAGGTCCACCAACCAGCCGACGGGTTCGGAACTGGGACCCCCGTCCCAGCCTCAGAGCCGAATTCCTTTTCCCGAGGTTAGGATCCATTTTGCCGACCTTCCCTTGCCTACTTGTTCCATCGACCAAGAGAGCTGTTCACCATTGGAGACCTGATGCGGTTATGAGTACGACCGGGCATGGAAGGCACTCGGTCCTCCGGCATTTTCAAGGCTGGTCGAAGACGGCGCACCGTGCCACCAGGCGACCGTGCTGGTTGCTCTTCCAGCTGGGCTAAGAGAGCGTCCTCACCTACCGGCTTGAGCTTCGTTATCCAGGATCGGTGGGCCAGTGCTGTTTAAACAGAAAATAACTCTTTCCTGGGGGCCCGTCCAATGACCTTTTGACTTCGTCTCCGGACTCTGGTTCCTTAATCGTTTCCGTCAACCACAACGTCCCTCGGGTTCAGGAATTTAACCCGATTTCCCTTTTCAGGTAGACTCTGTACGCGCTTATAAGCGCAGCGCTATCAGATCGGGCTATACCCACGCCCTTAGATATTCGACTGCTAACCCATGTGCAAATAGTGGCCGTCGTCATCATGTGAACCTTTCCCCTCTTCCCTCGTCCCTTACAATGTTCTCATTTGAATATTTGTTGACTACCACCAGATCTGCACCGAAACGACCGCTCCGCCAGGCCTCGCGCCCCGGGTTTTGCATCGCGACCGCCGCGCCCTCCTACTCATCTGGGCGGCCTGCTTGCACCCAACGCCCGGGTATTAATAGGTCGCGCGCATGTTAGGCGCCATCCATTTTCATAGGGGCTAGTTGATTCGGCAGCGTGAGTTGGTGTGAGCCACACTCCTTAGCGGATTTCGAACATTCCTCTCATGTACACCGTCCTTGCGGTGTCTTAATCGACCACCACCCTTGTGGGGTCAGTGTTAGCGCGCAGTTGGGCACCGTAACCCACGTTACCAGATATACAATCTCCCATCGCCACGTTTCTTGAACTACCATTAAAAATGGCCCACTTGGATGCTCTTATCGATTTCCATGCATGGCTCAACAAGCAGCCCAACCACCGTCCTACCTATTTAAATTTGAGAATACTACGGTAATCGAAGGGCGTTAGCGCCCCCGATGCCTCTTAATCTCGCGCTACCGATTAGAACTCGCCTCGGGCTCGCTATCCTGAGGGAAACTTCGGAGGACCGTACTAGGACGGGTTCATTTAGGTCTTTCGCCCAATCCTATATTTTTTTTTTTTTTTCCCAAGTCAGACGAACGATTGCACTCGAAGTATCGCTGCGGGGCCTCCACCAGAGTTTCTCTGGCTTCGCCCCGCTCAGCATAGTTTCACCATCTTTCGGGTCCCGACAGGTATGCTCTCACTCGAACCCTCACAGAAGATCGGGTCGGTCGGCGGTGCAACCCACAAGAGGATCCCACCAATCAGCTTCCTTCGCCTTACGGGTTTACTCGCCCGTTGACTCGCAACACATGTCAGACTCCTTGGTCGTGTTTCCAAGACGGGTCGAAGGGGAGGGCACAGGCCGTGCACGCCAGGAGCGCGCAAGTGCCGAAAGCACGCTCGAAACGCGGCTCTGAACGCGCTTGCCTCCGGTATGGACAATTTCGTCTGATGTATGGACGGGTCATCCGCGAGATTTCAACAGCCAGGCTTTTGCCCACGCATCACAATCCGCTGTCGGTCGATGTCCCGTTAGTCGCTCATGGCGGGAACCGCCACATAACCGGTATATCATCCACATCTAACCGAGATCACATCGGCGGCTCCCCATCCAGGCTTATCATCTCCTCTCGACAATTTTTGTCAAGCACCTCTTATGAAACTTCCTATATTCGTTTTCGGAGTTACCCAAGTACAAAAAACTTATTCATACAAAAATTAATACACCATATGGCGCGCTTTCGGTTCTAGAGGCCCGGGTTTTATTTAATTTTTTTTTCGTGTGCCAAGCACCCTATTGCAATGCGTATATGCCAAAATGCATGACTCGAATTCCAAACCCAAACCCTCCTCGAAGGGCCGTAAATCATAATTGTACCGCTATCGCAGGCCAAATACCCAATTACCGAGGTGCCACCTATCACGGTCAGCACGATTTACTAAAATGCGTAAATCATAAACGTACCACCTATCACGGGTCAGTACAGTTTACCGAGGTGTCACCTATCACGGGTCAACACGATTTACTAAAAGAAAAAGCGGGAATGTAAACGTACGCCTATCACAGACCAGTACTGTTTACCTAGGTGCCACCTATCACGGTCAGCACAATTCACCAAAAATGTAAATCGTAATGTACCACCTATCACGGGTCAGTACAGTTTACCATGGTGTCACCTATCACGGGTCAACTCGATCTTCTAAATAGTAACTCGTAAACGTACCACCTATCACGGGTTAGTACTGTTTACCAAGGTGTCACCTATCACGGTCAACACGAATTACTAAATAGTAAATCGTAAACGTACAACCTATCACGGGTCAATACAGTTTACCAAGGTGTCACCTATCACGGGTCGACACAATTTACCAAATGAAATGCATGAGCATACACAGACTCCATCACAACAATCGTTAAGCAAATGCAGATATTAAAAGAATCCCCATTTTTTAATACCCATTTAACTTAAACGACTTCAAAACACATTAATTAAATAAGTCATTAAGAGATTCCCCGTTCTTAATACCGATTTAACTTAATGATTTTCAAAACAAAACGTTAAGCAAACAGTCATATTAAGAGATTCCCCATTCTTAATATACTTTTGACTTAAACGTTTTCTCGCAAAACATTCAGTAAACGAGTCATTAAGAGATTCCCCATTCTTAATACTCATTTACCGAAACGATTTTCAAAAACGATAGTTAAGTAACCGAGACATTAAGAGATTCCTCATTCTCAACGCCCAGTTAACTTAAGCATTTTCCTCAAATACACATTAAGCAAACCGAGGTATTAAAAGATTCCCCATTTTTAATACTCGTTTAACTCTAATGGTTTTTCAAATTCCACATAAACAAATTCAAACATACTTTCACATTCAAACCATAATTCACAACAACCACACCAATTAACAAACATCAAGTACGAACACACCAAATACAATGAACACAAATCACACAACATAACACCCAGATGCATCAAATTTCATTTACCCATAATCATACACAATGACATTCAAATTCACTTACCACGAAACATTTATCACTATGAACAAAACCTAACTCTAAGGTTTTACCCATAACGCACTAGTTTCGTTTTTCCCCAAATCGATACATTTAATCCTAACAAATTCCTTCCCACACAACCACAGGTAAGTCCCTAATGCAACTAAAAGTTTGGAAGGAGCCCTTACCTCAAAGTTAGCTTTATCGAGAGTTTCCGGTTCCGCGAGAAATTCCGGTAAAATCTCCGCTCGCAACGCCGCTTCCAAGTTAGTGCACTAGCACCGTAGCACGGAGGTGAGCAACTTTCCCTTCTATCTCTTCGAGAAATGAGGTTTGGATCAAGGAGAAACGGAGGGTTTGTGTTTTGGATCTCAAAAACCGTATTTCTTCGTTTTCGAATCAAAGAGGAAGAGTGGAGTTGCGAAAACCTTGATCTAACTCACACCCGACCTTGGGTCACTAGCTTTGAAGAAAAGGAAGCAACGAAAACGAGAAATGGAGAAGGATGGAATTTTGGTTTCACGGTTGGTTGTCTGAGGAAGGAGATGGAAAATTTGGGATTTTCCTTCCTTTCTATTTCTTTCCTTTGTTTTTCCTTTCTTCCTTTTTCCTTCCTTCCTTTATATACTATTTTCTTTTCCTTTTCCTTCCTTCTAGTTTTCCTTTCTTTTTCCCTCCAAGCAAACATATATATATATAATAAATATAACTTAACAAATATCTCAAAATCTAGATATTTATTAAATTACCGTTTCACCCGAAACGCCTTAAATTAACCGTAAAGTATTTTCCGCAGTTAAATTCAATTTATTTATCGACGAGAAATTCTAATTGGCATCGAAATACCTTTTTGATTATAAAACTCCAAAATATTATTAACTTTGGCTTAAAAGCCTCCGAGCCAAAATCCAAAATATACCAAAAATACATAAAAGGGTACTTTAAAATTATGGGTCTTACAATGTAGCATTATAAACATTATTGTTACTCTTACTCCCGTCGGGATAAATCTGACCCCTTCCTCTGTTACCGCCTACGTATATAGGATATTTTAAGAAGTGAACATCTCTCTTAGTAGCGGATCTGGAAAAAGAATAGGAAAGGTAATTTCACTATATTTCTTTCTAGAAATGGGGCCTACCACAAGAATTTTTTTTTGTGGGACGATAGGTTTTAAAAGACAAATTACCTATCTTTTCTTTAATCTCGGGCGAAATACGATCAGGAGGGGCCAATTCAAAGCCCCCTGGTAAAATAAGAACAATCCCCACATTCAAAGCCCCTTTTTACCATTAGCAAGAACTTGTTTCACTTGCATATCATAAGGAATTCGAACAACAACTTCAAATACCGTATCGGGAAGTACAGTTTGTGGAACCTCAATATCTACGAGCTTATTCGCTAAATGACAATTAGCACATACAATCCGGTTGGTAGCTTCTCGCAGATTTTCATAACCTTGCTAGGCAAAAATGGGATATGCATATGAAATGGGTACTCCAGTTATTATATATATCATGAGCAATATGGAAATGGATCGAGTAATCTCTTCCTTTATCCAAGAAAAAGCCTTTCTAGTTTGCATGGTCCAACCATTGATCCCGAAAATTTCTACAATAAGATTAGGTAGGTTACTGGCATGGTTCCCTATCCATTATTCTGCTATTTACTAAAATTATTTTCCTAGAATATTGGAAGAATACGAGTAGAACGAAAAAGAAAAAGACAATTTTGGAATGTTTAGCTTTTCTATAAAAAAAGAAACTTTATAATTGGATCAGTGAATCAGCTCTTCAGTCATTCATGGAATGATAAATCACTACAAGCGACGGAGATACATGATTTAAATAACGAAAAATCCAGTATTTTAAAAAAGTATCTAAAATGACTAGAAAGGTAGAAAGAAGACCGGATATAATTTGATCATTCTGAGTAAATCCAAAATCTTTATAGACTGACCGAATCATTAGTTTCCAACCATGATTCAAGTGGAATCCTATACATATATCTGTTAATAAAAGAATAGAAAAAGCTTTTATTGTGTCACTTAAGTTATATAAAAATTCTTGAACCCAAGAGTTAAGAATTATGATTTCTTAATTACCCCTAATAGAATAACCACTTAGAATAAGCAAACAGATGAAATTTGTAAAAAAAAAATGAAAAATTGTATGGATAGGATCTTGGTTGTGCGTCTTGATCAATTGGATGATTTCTTTGTAGATTTCGATACGAAGGTTTTGTAAAGGTGTTTCCGGGTATTCCTTTAGCATTTATCCAAGAGGAAGAGTTCCTCGAACTCTATGAATTTCTTTAAAATACTTTTTTCTTGAATGATATTCACGAAAATTTTGGATTGCTTCGTATTCCACCAATTAGTAATCCAAGATTCAAAACTATTCTTAAATGTAAAAGAGATGCACCAGGCCAAAAAGACTATAGATGCAAGACATAGAAGGGGAATGAATGCTTTCTTTTTTGCCATTTTTCATCTTTAATGAACTCAATTTCATGTCATTTATCAACTATATATAATAATAATCTTTCTTACAAGGATAAGTTCTATTATAAGTAATAGAGCTTAGCTATATATCAATTTCTATAGAGATCAAGTAATAAAAGAAAATAATCCACCGCCAATTTGAATGAAGAAGAAAAAAATTGTTTCAAAAGTAAAAATTTCAAAAAATAAATGCTTTCTTTAAAAAAGCATTTATTTTTCAAAATTTTTTGATACAACTATTTTCATTGATAGACTCAAGAACACGGAACTATTTCCATTGATACACTCAAGAATCTGGACAAGTCTCAAGCTTTTTGTATAACGTTGCGTGGAGTCCTATCATAATAATCATCACCAGGAGTTAAGGGAATGGTCCCTTGTTCTCTAGTTTGCATATAAAGGACACCGCTACTAGGTTTTGGGTTAGGGTTAGCTTGTAGTATGAGGGACTGAATATCTTCCATACGAACTCGGAGAAAAATACGACGATATGTTCCAGGAAATTTGTAACAAAAAAAACACACCATTCTATTTTTTTTTATAAAAAAAATTATAACCTCTACCCACATTCCAAAAAATGAGAAGCCACCAATGAAAACTTAGAAAGAGACCAGCGATTCCATAGAAAGTCAGTGTGATCCCTTGTGGCAAAAAAGGAACTACAAATTCGGACGAAATGAAAGAGAAAAACTGCCTACCATAATAACTAGAAACTGAAATATATAACACTCCTAATGAATTTAAATTGAACACTCCTAACTAGAAGTTGATTGGTTTTCGGGATCCTGTTACAATGTCAAGCCATGCGTCTTGTGAGCGACAAACATATTTTTCTGACTCCAAAATGAATTTTGGAATATAAACGAATAAAACAGATATTACAATTAATACAAGGCCCACTAAAAACACATAAACGTTTATCATAAAATGGGTACCTCTATTTTAAATTTGTACCTGTGAAAATAAATTGAACTTTAAAAAAAGATATATAAGACTTGTTACTACTGCCCGTATCTAAAAAATCTTAATTTTTTGAACATAAAGAAATAAAGGAGCCATTGCAACTGCCGGAAATACTAGGCCGACTAAAGGAACAAAAAAGGAAGGTAAGTTTATCCTAAAATGGGGTACCTCGATTTTAAATTTGTACCTGTTATTTTTTTTTTTAATTCTTACATTAATATTTGGATTATTATTATATTGTAATTAGTATATTGTAATGAAGATAGTATTTAATCACTAGAATTCAATAGACTTATGCTAACTCTATTTTTAAAATTATACTACGTATTGCTAAATGAATAGATATATCTATATTTAAATAATAAATATAGATATATCTATTTTTTACGGTATAAATGGAGTATACATAATAAGTATAGAATATAGTAAATCTTTAATCAAAGAAAAAACTTAATAAGATTTATTAATAATCCAAAATCTAAAAATAATCAATATTTTTATTAAAGATAAGGAATGTAGAGCGAAATAACTGTATCCATTTAGTCCTAGTTCTACAAGAAACATGTCTCTGAAAATATATCTTTTTATTATTCTTAGTAGCTTTCTATTATTATGTTATGACTTTACTCTTGTGTGTTCTAATTTTATTCTTGTTTTTCAATTTTGAACTTCAAATAGTATAAATTATTCGGATACAAAAATAAAACTAGAGTTCGCATTAATTTCAATTTTGAGTTAAAGGAAAGAAACCATGAAACTGAAATAACTCACCTAAAAACTCCTTTAAAAGATTCTGAGGTAGGATTGAATCAAATAAGCCTTTTTCGAATAAAAATTCAGCCGATTGTGAACCTTCGGGAACTTCTGTATTCAACGTTTGTTCAATTACCCTTTTCCCCCGCAAATGCAATGTAAGTATTTGGTTCGGCAATAATGATATCCCCCAACATGCGAAAACTAGCTGTGAGCCCACCAGTAGTAGGAGATGTAAGTATCGCTACATAGAATAACTTTTGATTGATTTGATAATTATATAAAGCAGAAGAAATTTTAGCCATTTGCATTAAGCTCAAACTTCCTTCTTGCATACGCGCACCTTCAGATGCACATACTATAATAAGGGTTAAAAGTTGATTGGTAGCATATTCGATCAACTGAGTGATTTTCTCACCCACTACGGATCCCATACTACCCCCCATAAACTGAAAATCCATAATACCAATTGCTACAGGAATACCGTTTATTTGACATGTGCCTGTTTGAAGAGCCTCCAATAATCCTATCCTTTTTCCATAAGAATCAAGACGAGTTTTATAATGTTCGTCTTCCAAATCAAATTCAATAGGATCGAGTTCAATGGGATCGAGAGATACCATGTCTTCATCTCGAGGGTTTCAAGTACCTGGATCAATCAAAAGTTCGATTCTATCTGAACTGCTCATTTTCAAATGATCTCCACAGTGTTCACACATATTTATTTTTGATTTAAAAAATTTCTTATAATTTAATCCATAACAACTTTCGCATTGAACCCACAAATGTTTATATTTTTGAGTAAAATCGTCATCATTAAAACTTTCTTTTTTACTATCATTTGTAATAGTTATTGCATCATTACATCAGTATTGTTGCTTTGACTACTGTTTGTGACCTTACCACAAATGTAACTATAAACGTCACTGTCATTATCATTATATTTGAAATTGTTATCTAAAATGTCACTATCAATACATATTTGAGAACGAAGATAATTCTCAATGCAACTATTAATGATATTTTTCCAATTAAATTGACTATCATAGTTAATCTCCAAAATTTTATTTTCAATAAAAAAAAATACGGAATAACTATAACTATTACTATCCCTAACTAAAAAGGTTTTATCAGATAGGAAATTCTCTCTGTTGCTGGCATCTACTAAATAATCAACATGACTGTAACTATCATTATCAGTTACAATGGATGGCTCTTCACTCTTCTTTTCAATAGGACCAAAACTATCTATGGATTTACTTAAACCACACCTGTATCCTAACTTCTTATTAAATAGCATTGAATTGAACCACCATTTTTCCATAGAGCTTTTTCCCTTTATTTACATGAAAATTCAATAAATAAATAGTCATTCGATGAAAAATATAATTTTTTTGATATTATTCAATTATTGAATGACAATAAAAAATTATATTTAATATTAAAATTATACTAGGATTTTTAACTGATAAAAATAAAACTGATAAAAATAACGAGGGAATGGATATTCAAAACAAAAATATTTGAATTAATATTTTTATATCAAATAAAAACTATTTGAAATGAAAAAATTAGTTTTATAATTTTGAGCGTTAGATCCTCGTTTAATTCTGGTCATTGAATAAATGAGACTTTGATGAATAACTATTTAATTTTTTTCTTTCAGTTATTCTTTTATCCTTCCTAGTCTATTAATAACAAAATGGATTCTTCCAATGTATAAAATAAAAATTCCAATGGCTTTTGCTACTATAACCTTCCCAACCACGATTTTTTTTTATTTTTTTCTAAGTATTTAATCTATAAATAATAAATGATATTGATACTAGGTATTCAAAAAACATAGTCAATTAAATAGAAATAGACAAAAAAAATGGTGGGTTCCATCGTTTCTATGATTACTTTTTAAACGGTGAGGTACTCTCTGTACACCAGAGCCATTTCCTTCATTGAATCTTCATTTCATCAATGTTATTGTGAATTTGTACGGTTCACACTTATGGGCTCTACCCATAAAATATCTAGTAATAGGTCTTTCACAATGAAATCTAGCTATACAGTAACGGTATTTAAGTATGATTAGTTGACCCTCTTAGTCCGTTCAAAATTTAAGTAGGGCAAAATTTTTCTTTATTTGAAATAGGATTTTTCCCGCTTAATGGATAACTATTTGTTACTAATGGGAAATTTTGTTCATCTTAAATTGCAAATTAAGGTGACGTTTTGCAGTAATCGAAACCATAAATTTTTTACACAATAGAATTATATATAATTAATAGAATATATTTTTATATTTTAGTCTATGATCTAAACGAGTCGCACATACACCCTAGTACATGTTCCTCGGCGCTGAGGGCATCCCCGAAGAGCAGGAGATTTGGTGACATTTTGGATTGGTTGTCTTGCATTTCTAACAAGTTGTTTTATAGTTGGCATGGTGATTCATATACATAATTAGCTGGTTTAGATCAATCCTAACCCGATGATTATGAATTATTTAGATTCGATTAAATCAGGTTAGTAAGACGATTAAAATGAAAAAATTAAATCTCAAATCTTGTAGTTATGAGGAATCCTTTCTGCTCTTTTTTTATTCACAAAGAATCCGCTACCATATCAACAATTCTGTAGGCTTGAGCTTCTTCTGCTGACATATAAAGATCCCTTTCCATGTTTTTGGATATCTGCCATGAAGGTTTGTCTGTTCTTTGTGCATAAATATTTGTCATAATTGTGCACATTTTTAGTAATTCATTCGCTTCCAGCATACATTAATTCTACTGTTTGTCCCTCATAAAAAGAACTAGCAGGTTGATGGATCATTATCCTGAGAGTATAACATAATAAGTGTTTCTCCAAATCTTGGATTATCAGGAAGATAAGGGATATAAATAAGAAAAAACAAATAAAATTTAAATTTAAAGCCGTAAATACAAACATCTTTTTCTTTTTTATATAGCATACGGCTCCATTATAAATATGAAATTGATTTTGACCTTCCATTAAAGAAATATAAAATATACCGGTATTTCAGACCCAGATAAAAAAAAAAAAAACAATAATCACCTTTTCTTTTTGGTTTGAGACTATTTGTAAAGACTATGATGATTCTGTAGCTTTCTTATTTCGTCTAGTTTTTTATTCCGCAATCCAAAAGTTTTTTTTTATTCTTTCATAAAATATAATATTGTTAAAAGTTTTCTAGCGTGAAAACTGAAAACAAAAAAATTGTAACACTAAAAGAGGGTCCTAATAGATCAGATAAAATTATAAATACCCTTTTTTCGTACTATTCTTTCGATATATAATCTAATTGTTTTGAATAAAAAAATTATTTTTGCATATCGAACTCGAAGTGCCATGCTTATTTTACTTAATATTGGCGTAGTCATATTCTTCTTTTTTTTTTTTTTTTCTAGAAATAAGAATCATTAGCGCCAAGCATGAGGGAATGCTAGACGTTTGGTAATTTCTCCTCCTACCAAAAGAAGCGATCTCATTGAAGCGGCTAATCCTACGCATACTGTCTGTACTTCTGCTTCTACAAATTGAATATTATCAAAAATTGTCATTCCAGATATTACCTCTCCGCCCGGAGAATTTATAAACAAATACAAATCTTTGTTCTTGTCCTCTAAACTTAGATATACCATTAGACCAACAAGTTGATTTGATATTTCACTGTTTACTTCTTGACCTAAAAAAAATAGTCTTTCTTGAAAAATTCGATTGTATAAGTGCATAAGAATGTACCTATTACAACGCTTTTTTGAAAAAGCGTTGTAAAACGTGCATAAGAATGCACCTATTACAATGCTTTTTTGAAAAAGCGTTGTAAAACTAGTACACCAAGCAGCGCATTTTTTAGAACAACGTTTTTTTTCAAAAAAGCGCTGTAACACTAATACATCAAGCAGTGCGTTTTTGAAGGAATTTACATCGCTTTTTTATTTTAAAGAGTGCAGTTGTATCTTTTTAAGGCGCTAGATACTACAACGTTTAATTTTTTGAAAAAGCGCTGTAAATGGCTTAAAAAGCGATGTAAAATACTATTTTCGCGTAGTGAATAATAATAATAATAATAATAATAATAATAATAATAATAATAATAATAATAATAATAATAATAATAATAATAATAATAATAATAATAATAATAATCTATAATTTAGATTGTTTTTAAATTTTAAAATCGAAAATTTTTAATTGTTTCTAATCTTTGATTTTAGGATGTTACATTTTCTCTCATCCTTAAAGAAATTTCGTCCCCGAAATTAACGCCAGTTTGAATAAACTAAAATGAAGCAACTGGTACAAACATAAGGAAGCTTATGTACTTGCATCCACAAGATTTGGATATTGACGTAGGACTTCTTCCTCTAGTTCTCAGGTACCTTCTTCTAAGGTTAACCCTTTCTATACCAGCTTTACTAACGGGATCACCTTATTCCTTAGAGTCTTGGTACTCTTGTCAATAATTCGAGTAGGTCTAGGCTTAAAGATTAAATTATCTTTCAATTAAACTGACTCAGGAGCTATCACATGTGAATTATCGGACACATATGTTCGCAGTTGAGAAACATGAAATACGTCGTGAAGATTAGATAATTGTGGCGGAAGAGCCAATTGGTAAGCAACAGACCCGACTCTTTTTAGAATTTGGAAAGGACCCATGAAACGAGGGTTCAACTTTTTGACTTTCATTGACCTTCCCACCTCAGTCTTAGGAGTGACTCTTAAGAATACATGTGCCCCTTCTTGAAATTTCAATGGTTTTCTCTTCTCCTGTCAACATAACTCTTTTGCCTACTTTGCGTTGTACGCATCATTTCCCTAATTATTTGAATTCTACTAGTGGTCTCTTGCACTAAATCAGGTCCTAACAAAGACTTCTCACCAATTTCACACCAACACAAGGGCGGCCTACACTTCCTTTCATAAAGAGCCTCATATGGTGCCATACCTATGGTAGAGTGATAACTGTTGTTATAAGAAAATTCTACTAGAGGTAAATACTTATCCCAACTCCCACCTTCATCTAGAAGACAAGCTTTGAGCATATCCTCAAGAACCCTTGAATTACTAAACTGAGAGAAGTTTTCTTTCCTTTTTTTTCTCGTTTCTTTGTTTTATTTTAGTCTAATTGATTTTCTTTTCCTTATATATATATATATATATATATATATATATATATATATTCCTTTCACTAAATGTGTACTATGATGAAAAAGTTTTATTGACTTTGCACTTGATCTTAAAGTTTCTATTTGGGATTTCGAAAGTTAAATTCCATTTCTTAGATTATGTTATTTCTCAAGTCGACAAGCCATCCTAATGCATTACATTCTTGATTACCAAATGGTTGTAGAAGGCTAATATGCCATCAATTTTTTCTAAAATACAATTTTATCTTTTTAGAGGCATGTTTGGCATTATTTTTGATTGTTCATACTCTTTCTTAATATCATAGTTGTGAGTTGTTGAGCCTAAAAACTTAATTTCTTTGTTGTGTGATTATCCAGACATGTGTTATCCCTTCAGAACTTGCACTAATTCTGACCTGCATCACTTGTAATTTATGCATACATTGAGGCAATTTTATTTGGTCTTTGAGCCTTTCTAACTACCCTATGAAAATGTTATCCTTTGCTAGCCCTTTTGAGCCTTGACCTTTTAAGTTTGGGGTTGCTCATGGGATAGCAACCTTTTAAGTTTGGGGTGGTGATTCTCACAAAAAAAAAATCAGTTTTTGTATTGTGGTAAATAATATATTCTTAGTTCTTTTGTCAATGTTTAAGAATCTCCAGAATGAGA
This sequence comes from Cicer echinospermum, assembly GCA_002896215.2. Taxonomy (NCBI): domain Eukaryota; kingdom Viridiplantae; phylum Streptophyta; class Magnoliopsida; order Fabales; family Fabaceae; genus Cicer; species Cicer echinospermum. The sequence continues at coordinate 22,423 of PGTU02015583.1, read as the reverse complement.
AGGTGAAGAAAATAAAAAAAAAATGGTAGAATAATTTGGAAATGTATTCCTAACTCCAAGCAGTAAAGCCTACTATCCCAAAATGTCCTACCCTAAGCCCCATTACAACCCAAAAGTCCTCCAAAAATGTATGTGTTTACTGCATTGTGATTGCTAACTAGAATTTTTTCAAGCCTATGGTAGCGTGATGCATGTTCTATGATTTGAGTGATAAATTTATAACCCTTTCTAAACGCTTGAGAGAATTTTTGGTGAGATTTTGTGAGGAGAGAGTTGAATTTGATAAATGTTGGCTAAGGTGTACAAATCTGTTGTTTTTGTAAACAACCATAAAGCATGATGAATGTTCTGCAGTAGCAGGAACTTCGAGAATTGAGTTTGATTTGATTTAAGAAATTGAATTAAAGTTTGATTTTAACTGTACCAAATCTTTAAATTAATTGTTGCTTGGGGACAAGCAATAGATTAAGTTTGGGGTTGTGATGAGTCTTCATCATATGCATATTTTCCCACTGTTTTAGTCTTATTTATCTTCAATCATTAGTTAAATTAAGAAGTTATTTGATATATTTTGTTGATTTTTGTTCTTTGAGTTAATAAAATGTTTTGTGCTTTTATTTCATTGATTAAGTAGGAATTTTTTTCGTAATTTTACATTGCGTTTTGTTTTAGTGCAGTGCTGAATTTTGGTGAGAAATCAACAAGACTTATGTAGAGTATTTCAGTCATATCTGGAGTTTTAGATGTCCAATTTGAGCCAAACATAGTGCAAATGAAAACTAAGATCCATAGCTACAACTTTCAGGAAGACACCAGAACCAAATTCAGACTCGAAAGAGGAGTAAAATGCAGTATACATCAGATAGCTGATGTTGTGCGCCTGATTTCAATTAATTCATAAACATTTTGTTCAATTTCAGTAATTAAGTATAATTCGATAGTAAAACGCAATCCTTGAGTTCGACACTCGGTACTACCTTTTTAATAATTACTTGCAATGATTCAGTACACTTGCTGAAACGCTATCACTAGGCCTAATGAATCCTTTTTCCAATAAATCTTCCAACTGTTTCTTGAGCTCATCCAACTCTAGTGTTGATATCCTATAGGGTGCTATTTGTTGAGACAAACTCTCTATTTTAAAGTTTTGATGAAAATAAACAAAGGTTAATTAAGAATGTTAATTATGATTCTAAATGTTATGTTATTTTAACTTGTGTTCTTGAGTGGTTTTATAATTAAGAGCAGAATCAAGCAAATACAAGAAAAGACAACAACAAGATCATTCTGCATCATAAACAGTGAATGATCTTCAGCTTCACCGAACTATCTATCACAACATGTTGTTCAAAGTTTATCTACATCATTAACAAAGAATCTGCTCTGGAAATCATTCATATCTAACAAGTACATGGCAAGGAACAAGTACAAATTATCCAGACTAAAAAAGGATATTTGATCGCAAAAATCAAAGAGTTTTAAACATGGACAAAAGTCATGACGGCTTAAGAACTCCAAAATTCAAATGTCAAGAAAACTTGATCAAACTGGGTATATGACAAGACAAGAACAAAGGAAATACATAACATTCAAAACGGGAACTCCAGAATGATTATTGAAGCTCAAGAACGTTCAAACTGATAAAACCAAGAACGTTAATCATTCTCCGTTTTCTGCACATCAACAGCAGCCTTGCATCCTCTTTGTTTCAGTCTGCAATTCGCTTCAAATCTTCTCCAACCTCCTCTAGCTACACTCAAGACTCAAGACAGATAATGTACCATCCAAGATCAATGAAGAAATGTCAAAGAAAGGACAGAAGTGCTGTAACACCCCGTTTTTCAAAGCGAGGGGTATATTTTTTTTTTTTTTTAAAGTAATTAAAAACGAACAAAGAATTAAATCAGGAAATGCCTTTGGATAAATAATTGAGTCATTATAATTTACGCAGCGGAAAAGTTTCTCCAATTATAAATCCAAAACATTTACATAACATCAAATAGTACATGGAACCCATCCGAAGATGATATCAAACTGATAATATTTGTATAAGTACAGTTTTCCAAACTAAAAATACTCCAAACCAAAAAGAAGGACCCCTAGTCCCTATACATCATCCTAATCTGATCATCCTACCAAAAAGCTATACACCCTGAGTAATCTCCACGCGCCCCGTGAGATCCTCCTAACGTGACTGCAGTCAAGCGTTCCCATCTCCATTCCTGTCCGTAGGGTACGAACCGGTAGGGCCGTCCTGACTCTCATCTGAGGGCAAAGCCCAGATTTCCACAATAGTGTAAAGGGTCACCAACCAGAAAATAACAGTTAACACATAGCAATTAAGTTTTTGAATGCTCAAAACAACTTTTCAACTAAGCATGCACCTTAACAGGATTTCCAATATGCGAAAAGTTCATGCAATACTTTGCCAATTCAAAATGAAAGTAAAATGAAGTTCTCAATCTCCCAATTAACACATAACAAATCAAGACTTGGATAAGTTAATGAACAATCGAACATCTAACTCAAACTGAGAATTTTCACTGAGCCAATCGATTGGGAAATCGATTTGGTGAAGGATTTTTAATGAAAACAGAATCCTGGGCTGAATTCAATCGATTGGTAAATCGATTGATTGGTTCCTGAGCCCCTAATTTCGAGCCAATCGATTTCCTAATCGATTTGGTGAGGGATTCTTAATGAAAACAGAATCCTGGGCTGAATTCAATCGATTGGTAAATCGATTGATTGGTTCCTGAGCCCCTGACTTAAGGCCTAATCGATTGGGCAATCGATTTCTTAACTGATTCCTTTGAAAAATTGATTTCGAAATCTATTGGCTAATCGATTTGTGAATTGGCCAAGTCCCTGTTTACCCATCCAATCGATTGGGAAATCGATTTCCCTGATCAGTTTTCCAAAAATTCATGAATTAACCTAAGTCATTCCTAATCAAGTTCACCACTTAACACTTAGCAATTTCTACGCGATTACCACAGCAATTGGGATCTCGATAACCATCATACTTACACACAATAATCAACACATAACACTTAGCATTTTCAACGCAATTAACACGATAAATCAAATTCAAATCACTCAATCATAAAACTCAATCAAACACGACTCGTGTGCCAAGCACCCTAATGCAATGCGTATATGCCAAAATGCATGGACTCGGAATTCCAAACCAAAACCCTCCTCGAAGGGCCGTAAATCATAATTGTACCGCCTATCGCAGGCCAAAGTACCAATTACCGAGGTGCCACCTATCACGGGTCAGCACGATTTACTAAAATGCGTAAATCATAAACGTACCACCTATCACGGGTCAGTACAGTTTACCGAGGTGTCACCTATCACGGGTCAACACGATTTACTAAAAGAAAAAGCGGGAATCGTAAACGTACCGCCTATCACAGACCAGTACTGTTTACCTAGGTGCCACCTATCACGGGTCAGCACAATTCACCAAAAATGTAAATCGTAAAAGTACCACCTATCACGGGTCAGTACAGTTTACCATGGTGTCACCTATCACGGGTCAACACGATTTACTAAATAGTAACTCGTAAACGTACCACCTATCACGGGTCAGTACAGTTTACCAAAGTGTCACCTATCACGGGTCAACACGAATTACTAAATAGTAAATCGTAAACGTACAACCTATCACGGGTCAGTACAGTTTACCAAGGTGTCACCTATCATGGGTCGACACAATTTACCAAATGAAATGCATGAGCATACACAGACTCCATTCACAACAATCGTTAAGCAAATGCAGATATTAAAAGATTCCCATTTTACCGAACTTAAACGATTTTCAAAAACAATAGTTAAGTAACCGAGACATTAAGAGATTCCCCATTCTCAACGCCCAGTTAACTTAAACATTTTTAAGAGATTCTCATTCTTAATACACATTAAGTAAACCGAGGTATTAAAAGATTCCCCCATTTTTAAATACTCATTTAACTCTAATGGTTTTTAAAAATTCCACAGAAACAAATTCAAACATACATACTTCACATTCAAACCATAAATCACAACAACCACACCAATTACAAACATCAAGTGCGAACACACCAAATACAACGAACACAAATCACGCAACATAACACCCAGATACATCAAATTTCATTTACCCATAATCATACACAATGACATTCAAATTCACTTACCACGAAACATTTATCACTATAAACAAAACCTAACTCTAAGGTTTTTACCCATAACGCGCTAGTTTCGTTTTTCCCCAAATCGATTCATTTAATCCTAACAAATTCCTTCCCACACAACCACAGGTAAGTCCCTAATGCAAACTAAAAGTTTGGAAGGAGCCCTTACCTCAACGTTAGCTTTATCGTGCGTTTCCGGTACCGCGAGTAATTCCGGTAAAATCTCCGCTCGCAACGCCGCTTCCAAATTAGTTCACTAGCGCCGTAGCGTGGTGGTGAGCAACTTTCCCTTCTGTCTCTTCGAGAAATGAGGTTCGGATCAAGAAGAAACGAAGGGGTTTGTGTTTGGATCTCAAAACCGTTTTTCTTCGTTTTCGAATCAAAGAGGAAGAGTGGAGTTGCGAAAACCTTGATCTAACTCTCACCCAACCTTGGGTCACTAGCTTTGAAGAAAAGAAAGCGTCGAAAACGAAAAATGGAGAAAGGATGGATTTTGGTTTCTTGCGTGAGGTTCAGAGGAAGGAGATGGAAATTTGGGAATTTCCTTCCTTTCTTTTCTTTCCTTTGCTTTTCCTTTCTTCCTTTTTCCTTCCTTCCTTTATATACTATTTTCTTTTCCTTTTCCTTCCTTCTAGTTTTCCTTTCTTTTTCCTCCAAGCAAACATACATATATATAATAAATATAACTTAACAAATATCTCAAAATCTAGATATTTATTAAATTACCGTTTCACCCGAAACGCCTTAAATTCTCCGTAAAGGATTTTCCGCAGTTAAATTCAATTTATTTATCGACGAGAAATTCTAATTGGCATCGAAATATCTTTTTGATTATAAAACTCCAAAATATTATTAACTTTGGCTTAAAAACCTCCGAGCCAAAATCCAAAATACACCAAAAATACATAAATGGTACTTTAAAATTATGGGTCTTACATTACTCCCCCCCTAAAATTAGTTTCGTCCTCGAAACTATGCATCGATAAATAACTCTGGGTGTTGTTCTCTCATCTTGCTCTCCAACTCCCAAGTCGCATCTCCAGTAATTGGGTTCCAAATCACCTTGACCAACGAAACATCCTTGGTCCTCAACCGCTTAATCTTCCTGTCATCAATTCTCACGGGTGGTACCTCGAACGACAGGTTATCCTTTAGCTGGATTGTGTCTGGTTCGATCACGTGAGATGGATCTGCGAGATATTTCCTCAACTGCGACACATGAAACACGTCATGAATATTGGACAGTATCGGAGGTAATGCAATCGGATAAGCAACCGGCCCAATTCGTGCAGAAATCTGATATGGTCCAATAAATTTCGGAGTCAACTTCTTCGATTTCAAGGCTCTACCTACTCCAGTAGTAGGTGTGACTCGCAGAAATACATGGTCACCTTGTTCGAATTCCAAAAGTCTGCGACGCTTGTCCGCGTAACTCTTCTGGCGATCTTGTGAAGTCTTCATTTTCTCCTTGATCTTCCTTACTTTAGCTGTGGTCTGTTGCACCATTTCTGGTCCGACAATCATATTCTCACCGTCTTTATACCAACACAAGGGCGTCTGACACTTGCGCCCGTATAAAGCTTCATATGGTGCCATTCCAATACTTGCGTGGAAGCTATTGTTGTAAGTGAACTCAATCAACGGAAGTACATCATCCCAGCTTCCCCTATCATCTAATACACATGCTCTCAACAGATCTTCCAAGGACTGATTCGTCCTTTCAGTCTGTCCGTCCGTTTGTGGATGATAAGCTGAACTCAATAGTAGCTTCGTTCCCAACGCTTCGTGCAATGCTCCCCAAAAATGTGATGTGAACTTCGGATCACGGTCTGATACAATGCTCGATGGTACCCCGTGTAACCTCACAATTTCAGCAATGTAGATCTCCGTTAGCTGATCTACCTTATAAGTGGTCCTTACCGGCAAAAAGTGAGCAGATTTAGTCAGCCGGTCCACTATCACCCATATAGAATCATTCTTCCTCCTTGTCTTTGGTAATCCGGTTATAAAATCCATGAAAATGCTGTCCCACTTCCATTCAGGTATATCTAAAGGTTGTAACATTCCAGCAGGTCGCTGATGTTCCACCTTCGCCTTCTGACAAGTTAGACAAGTGGATACATATTCCGCCACATGTTTCTTCATTCCTGGCCACCAATAATTCTGCCTCAAATCCTGATACATCTTTGTTGCTCCAGGGTGAATACTCAGCTTACTCTTATGCGCCTCTTCTAAAATCGTCTTCCGCATATCTGAAATGGCTGGTACACAAATCCTACCATTACACCGCAAAATATTATCTGCCCCAATCTTGAACTCATTCGTCTTCCCTTGCACTATTAGATTCCTCTTCTCTTGAATTAAGGCGTCATCTTGAGAATTCGCAATGTCTTCAAGTAGTCCACTCGAGATTTTAATCATTCCGAATTTCAAAATTCCCGGTGCGAACTCTACGGTCAAGTGTAGGTCTCTAAAAGTTTCCCACAACTCTTGTTGTCTAGCCATAATTATCGAAGACACCAATACACTTCTTCTGCTCAACGCATCAGCCACTACATTGGCCTTCCCAGGGTGGTACTGTAGTGTGAAATCAAAATCCTTGAGAGTCTCCATCCATCGTCTCTGGCGCATGTTCAACTCCTTCTGATCAAACAAATATTTCAAGCTTTTATGGTCGCTGAACACGGTGAACGTGCACCCATATAAATAATGCCTCCAGATCTTTAATGCAAAAACAACCGCGGCAAGCTCCAAATCATGAGTAGGATAGTTCCTCTCATGAATCTTCAATTGTCTCGAGGCATAAGCCACAGCTTTCTTGTGTTGCATCAGAACACATCCTAACCCTTGGTGAGATGCATCACAATAAACTTCATAGGGTTCTTCTGATTGCGGTAATACCAATACAGGTGAGGTCGTCAATTTCCTCTTCAGTAACTGGAAGTTTTCTTCACACTTCTCCGTCCATGCGAACGGTTGATCTTTTCTGGTAAGTTGTGTCAGTGGAGCCACAATCTTAGCAAAACCTTCGATAAACCTCCTGTAGTACCCTGCCAGTCCTACAAAACTCCGTATGTCAGTGACGGTCTGAGGCTGTTTCCAAGCAAGAACCGCCTCAATCTTAGCCGGATCTACAGCGATTCCTTCCTTGGTTATCACATGTCCCAAGAAATTCACTTTCTCTAGCCAAAATTCACACTTCGACAGATTGGCATACAATCGCTTCTCGCGTAAAATCTCAAGAACCTGTCGTAAATGTTCTCCATGCTCTTCTTCAGTCCTTGAATAAATCAATATATCATCAATGAATACCACCACGAATTTATCAAGGAATGAATTAAAGATTCTGTTCATGTAGTCCATGAAAATTGCCGGTGCATTGGTAACTCCAAACGGCATAACCAGGTATTCATAATGTCCGTAGCGGGTTCTGAAAGCTGTTTTCTGAATGTCTCCTTCCCTCACTCGGATTTGATGGTAACCCGACTTCAAGTCAATCTTCGAAAATATCGCGGCCCCTCTCAATTGATCCATCAAATCATCGATTCGTGGCAAAGGATAACGATTCTTAATAGTTGCCTTATTAAGCTGTCTATAATCCACACATAGGTGCGAGCTTTCGTCCTTCTTCTTAACTAGTAAAACTGGAGCACCCCATGGTGATACACTTGGTCTGATGAATTTCTTCTCCAACAAGTCTTCAATTTGTCCTTTGAGCTCATTTAATTCCAATGGCGACATTCGATAAGGTGCCATTGAAATAGGTCCCGTTCCTGGGTGCAAATCAATGAAGAATTCCACTTCTCTTACCGGTGGCAATCCTGGAATTTCCGTTGGAAACACATCCCGATACTCATTGACAAGTATCACATCTTCTATGTTCACACTTATCTTTGCCTCCACATTGGCTAGAGACAAAAACTCATGAGTCCCTTCACTTAGCGACACTCGGAGTCTGTTAGCAGCTAAATACCTATCAACTCCTGGTTCGGGGAAAAGAACCAATTTACGAGCACAATCCAAGATCACATAGTGATAAGACATCCAATCCATACCGAGGATGACCTCGAGTGATTGTAGCGGTAAACAAATTAAATTAACCAAGAAGTCCCTATTCTGTATAGTCATTCGACAATGTAAACATGCTGAATTTACGGTTAAGGTCTTAGCAGGTGTGGACACAACCAAATCAAAAGGTAAAGCAGACACAGATAACTTCAAGCGATTCACACAGTCCATAGCAATGAAGGAATGGGTTGCCCCCGAATCAAAGAGTGCAGTTAGAGTGTTACCTGCAATCTCACAGTCACGCTGAATCAGATTACCAGATGGATTCCCCTCTTCAGCATTCACACAATAAATGCGTCCTCTAGCAGTAGGACGGGTAGCCCTAGCTACATTCACCACTGGTTCCACCTTTGGAGCCGTGCAATCCCTTGCCATGTGCCCCGTCTTCCGACAATTGTGACAGATGGGGATGTTAGTGGTACAAGCACTAGCATAGTGTCCTTCTCCCCCACATCGGAAACATCGAAGCACTTGCCCCATTTGCCTTCCGAAATTCTGGTTCCCCGGGCGACTCTGCCCACCGTTGTTATTCTGGGGTCGATTATAAGGTTTAGCAACTTGCTTCCCCTTGTTCTGATAATTCGCCCGACTAGGGCCTCCTGAATTGAAATTCCCTACTCGGCTAGCCCTCTTGTTTTTCATATCTTCCACTTCTCTACATTTCTCCACCAGTGCTTGGAAACGTTGAATTCCCAAGGGTAAGACGGAATCTTGAATCTCATACTTCAGTCCGTCTTGGAAACGATGGCACATGAATGGTTCATCAATTTCCTCGCGGAAGAACCTGAAGTGCCTCGATAGTGATTCAAATTTAGCAGTATACTCGCCCACAGTCATGCTCCCCTGGTGAAGTTTCAGAAAGTCGTCACCCAATTTAGTCCTGGTACTCATCGGGAAGTACTTGTCTAAAAACTTTCTTTTAAACGATTCCCAGTTCACCTCCTCGTGGGCTGCTCCCATCAATAACCTTGCACTCCTCCACCAGTACTCAGCATCCCCCAACAGCATATAAGTGGCATAGCTGACCTTCACTCCCGCCTGACACTTTATCATGTCAAAGATTTTCTCCACTTCTTGGATCCATTGATCCGCCTTCTCTGAACCCTCATCCCCTTTGAACTTAGGAGGATTGTAACGACGGAAGTCTTCTAACCCTCTTGACTCTGCAGCACGGATCTCTCTTCCCCTCTTTTCGAGATCGCGTTGAGTCTTGGCAGCGGTCTGTGCGGCGACAGAAGCAGCCATGTTATTCATAGCCTCCGCCATTTGGTCATTCCTAGCGTTGGCTCTCGGAGCGTCATTCCTTCTTGGCGGCATGGTTTCCTATAAGAACCATCATCAAGTAGAGTTTTAACACTACTTCAAATAATTCCAACTAACGTCCGACTAAAACAACACATAAAAACATAATGGACTTGACGACTCAAGTCACCTAAACCGACACATGATCAGATGACAACTCCCAACCTATAGGTCAACCTACAATCTATAACCAAGGTTCCACAGCCCCCAAAGAAAACTAAACCTATGCTCTGATACCACAATGTAACACCCCATTTTTCAAAGCGAGGGTATATATTTTTTTTTTAAAAGTAATTAAAAACGAACAAAGAATTAAATCAGGAAATGCCTTTGGATAAATAATTGAGTCATTATAATTTACGCAGCGGAAAAGTTTCTCCAATTATAAATCCAAAACATTTACATAACATCAAATAGTACATGGAACCCATCCAAAGATGATATCAAACTGATAATATTTTGTATAAGTACAGTTTTCCAAACTAAAAAATACTCCAAACCAAAAAGAAGGACCCCTAGTCCCTATACATCATCCTAATCTGATCATTCTACCAAAAAAGCTATACACCCCGAGTAATCTCCACGCACCCGTGAGATCCTCCTAATGTAACTGCAATCACGCGTTCCCATCTCCATTCCCGTCCGTAGGGTACGAACCGGTAGGATCGTCCTGACTCTCATCTGAGGGCAAAGCCCAGATTTCCACAATAATTGTAAAGGGTCACCAACCAGAAAATAACAGTTAACACATAGCAATTAAGTTTTTAAATGCTCAAATAACTTTTCAACTAAGCATACATCTTAACCGAATTTCCAATATGCGAAAAGTTCATGCAATACTTTGCCAATTCAAAATGAAAGTAAAATGAAGTTCTCAATCTCCCAATTAACACATAACAAATCAAGACTTGGATAAGTTAATGAACAATCGAACATCTAACTCAAACTGAGAATTTTCACTGAGCCAATCGATTGGGAAATCGATTTGGTGAAGGATTTTTAATGAAAACAGAATCCTGGGCTGAATTCAATCGATTGGTAAATCGATTGATTGGTTCCTGAGCCTCTGGTTTCGAGCCAATCGATTTCCTAATCGATTTGGTGAGGGATTCTTAATGAAAACAGAATCCTGGGCTGAATTCAATCGATTGGTAAATCGATTGATTGGTTCCTGTTCCCCTGACTTAAGGCCTAATCGATTGGGCAATCGATTTCTTAACTGATTCCTTTGAAAAATTGATTTCGAAATCGATTGGCTAATCGATGTGTGAATTGGCCAAGTCCCTGTTTACCCATCCAATCGATTGGGAAATCGATTTCCCTGATCAGTTTTCCAAAAATTCATGAATTAACCTAAGTCATTCCTAATCAAGTTCACCACTTAACACTTAGCAATTTCTACGCGATTACCACGGTAATTGGGATCTCGATAACCATTATACTTACACACAATAATCAACACATAACACTTAGCATTTTCAACGCAATTAACACGATAAATCAAATTCAAATCACTCAATCATAAAACTCAATCAAACACGACTCGTGTGCCAAGCACCCTAATGCAATGCGTATATGCCAAAATGCATGGACTCGGAATTCCAAAACCAAAACCCTCCTCGAAGGGCCGTAAATCATAATTGTACCGCCTATCGCAGGCCAAAGTACCAATTACCGAGGTGCCACCTATCACGGGCCAGCACGATTTACTAAAATGCGTAAATCATAAACGTACCACCTATCACGGGTCAGTACAGTTTACCGAGGTGTCACCTATCACGGGTCAACACGATTTACTAAAAGAGAAAAGCGGGAATCGTAAACGTACCGCCTATCACAGACCAGTACTGTTTACCTAGGTGCCACCTATCACGGGTCAGCACAATTCACCAAAAATGTAAATCGTAAAAGTACCACCTATCACGGGTCAGTACAGTTTACCATGGTGTCACCTATCACGGGTCAACACGATTTACTAAATAGTAACTCGTAAACGTACCACCTATCACGGGTCAGTACAGTTTACCAAGGTGTCACCTATCACGGGTCAACACGAATTACTAAATAGTAAATCGTAAACGTACAACCTATCACGGGTCAGTACAGTTTACCAAGGTGTCACCTATCACGGGTCGACACAATTTACCAAATGAAATGCATGAGCATACACAGACTCCATTCTCAACAATCGTTAAGCAAATGCAGATATTAAAAGATTCCCCATTTTTAATACCCATTTAACTTAAACGACTTTCAAACAACATTAATTAAATAAGTCATTAAGAGATTCCCCGTTCTTAATACCGATTTAACTTAATGATTTTCAAAACAAAACGTTAAGCAAACAGTCATATTAAGAGATTCCCCATTCTTAATATACTTTTGACTTAAACGATTTTCTCGCAAAACATTCAGTAAACGAGTCATTAAGAGATTCCCCATTCTTAATACTCATTTACCGAAACGATTTTCAAAAACGATAGTTAAGTAACCGAGACATTAAGAGATTCCCCATTCTCAACGCCCAGTTAACTTAAACATTTTCCTCAAATACACATTAAGTAACCCGAGGTATTAAAAGATTCCCCATTTTTAATACTCGTTTAACTCTAATGGTTTTCAAATTCCACAGAAACAATTCAAACATACTTTCACATTCAAACCATAGTTCACAACAACCACACCAAATACAACGAACACAAATCACGCACAACATAACACCCAGATACATCAAATTTCATTTACCCATAATCATACACAATGACATTCAAATTCACTTACCACGAAACATTTATCACTATAAACAAAAACCTAACTCTAAGGTTTTTACCCATAACGCACTAGTTTCGTTTTTCCCCAAATCGATACATTTAATCCTAACAAATTCCTTCCCACACAACTACAGATAAGTCCCTAATGCAAGCTAGAAGTTTGGAAGGAGCCCTTACCTCAACGTTAGCTTTAACGGACGTTTCCGGTACCGTGAGTAATTCCGGTAAAATCCCCGCTCGCAACGCCGCTTCCAAATTAGTTCACTAGTACCGTAGCGTGGTGGTGAGCAACTTTCCCTTCTATCTCTTCGAGAAATGAGGTTCGGATCTAGGAGAAACGGAGAGGTTTGTGTTTGGATCTCAAAAACCGTTTTTCTTCGTTTTCGAAACAAAGGGGAAGAATGGAGTTGCAAAAACCTTGATCTAACTCTCACCCAACCTTGGGTCACTAGCTTTGAAGAAAAGAAAGCGTCGAAAACGAAAAATGGAGAAAGGATGGATTTTGGTTTCTTGCGTGAGGTACAGAGGAAGGAGATGGAAATTTGGGAATTTCCTTCCTTTCTTTTTCTTTCCTTTGCTTTTCCTTTCTTCCTTTTTCCTTCCTTCCTTTATATACTATTTTCTTTTCCTTTTCCTTCCTTCTAGTTTTCCTTTCTTTTTCCCTCCAAGCAAACATACATATATATAATAAATATAACTTAACAAATATCTCAAAATCTAGATATTTATTAAATTACCGTTTCACCCGAAACGCCTTAAATTCTCCGTAAGGGATTTTCCGCAGTTAAATTCAATTTATTTAACGACGATAAATTTTAATTGGCATCGAAATATCTTTTTGATTATAAAACTCCAAAATATCATTAACCTTGGCTTAAAAGCCTCCGAGCCAAAAATCCAAAATACACCAAAAATACATAAATGGTACTTTAAAATTATGGGTCTTACATTAGACAATACCTCAATTTCTTCATCAAAATATTCATCTTCAGAGTCAGTTTAAGAGTGAGCATATGCCATTAGAGTCATGTTTTCGTGTTCTTTATCTTCATCAGATGATTCATCAATGTCATCTGAAGTAGCAATCAGATATTTGCTCTTTTCCTTGAAGTCTTTTCTTTGGGATTTTCCTTTCTCAAGTTTAGGACATTCTGATTCGAAATGACTTGGTTCTTTGCACTTAGAGAAAATAAGAAATTTATTTTCTAATTCATCACTTCTTTCTCTACTATATTTGGATAGTCTAAAATCTATTTGGGAAAATGATTTCTTCCTATTGTTCCACATACGTTGGATTTTCTTGAGATAAAGGACAAATCTTCATCACCTGATTCTTCACTCTGATTATCCAATTCACTTTCCTCTTAGTCTTCAGTAGCTTGTAAGGCCTTATAATTTGCTTATTTCATTGGGATTTGAGGGCCAAGGACTTTGACTTTATTTTGGGCCTTCAAATTGCAAGCTCGATTTTGATGAATTGTTAAAATTAGACTTGAATCCACCCAAACTTGACAGATGTCCAACCCTTGTTTATGGGAACTTTAGAATGTGTTGTTGAGATGGTTTTGTCCTTAAGGCGTAAGAGAGAAAACAAGGGACATATCACAACTTTCCATGTTGATTGTGTTCAGAAGAATGAATAGATATAACATAGTACATTAACTACTTTTCTTTTGTACTCTCTGCTTTTGTATTTTATTTATACTTTCAAAACTTCTAAACATTTTGAAGTTCGTAAGTTGTTGTTTAAAACTTACTAAGGTGATAGCGTTTCAGCAAGTGTACTGAATCGTTGCAAGTAATAATAAAACAGTAGTAGCGAGTGTCAAACTCAAGGATTGCGTTTTAGTATTGAATTATATTTAGTTACTAAAATTGAACAAAAAGTTCCCAAGTTGATTGAAATAATATTTAAAATTGACAACAATAGTAAAATTTATCCTTTATAAATTGAGAAAAATGTCAGGGATGAGTTTCACTTCGAATCCAACCTTGGTATCTAATTTGATCCTACTTATTGAATTCCTTTATTGAATTATTATTGAATTCTCTTTATTATTCTTGCCCTAATGTCTTAGTGACAGAACCTTTAATTCCAAAGTAACCCCTAATTCCTTAGTAGATTTAAGATTAGAATTAAGCATAACCGTACAGAAATTCTCTTGTAAATTATTTCTTTGCAACTAATTTGATTGGTTTCATGACCTGCACCTATGTCTAGACTACAAATTCATGAATTTCTCATCTTAAGCATTCATAAAGTCTACTTCCGTTTCAAAATACAAATCGTAGAACATTTTAATATTGATCAAGCAATAAAAAGCATTAACATAGAGATGAGAAAAATAATTCAATAAACTCATTCATATAACTAGAAATCAAATAATAAAAATAATGGTTTCATCTTGTTACACTTATCCCTAACAAATAGTGTAAGACCCATAATTTTAAAGTACCATTTATGTATTTTTGGTGTATTTTGGATTTTGGCTCGAGGCTTTTAAGCCAAAGTTAATAATATTTTTGGAGTTTAATAATCAAAAAGATGTTTTGATGCCAATTAAAATTTCTCGTCGATAAATAAATTGAAATTAACTGCGGTGAATCCTTTACGGATAATTCAATGCTTTCGGGTGAAACGGTAATTTAACAAATGTCTAGGTATTTTGAGATATTTGTTAAGTTATATTTATTATCTATTTATGTTTGTTTGAAGGGAAAAAGAAAGAAAAACTAGAAGGAAGGAAAAGGAAAAGAAAATAGAAAAGAAAGGAAAGGAAATAGAAAGGAAAGAGAATAGAGGAAAGAAAAAGGAAAGAAAACTGAAAAACACATTCCATCGTCTTCTTCCTCTGAACCCGCGGCCAAAATCCCTCCTTTCTCCCGTTTTCATTTTCGTCGCTTTCTTTCTTCAAAACTAGTAACCAAGGTTGGGTGAGAGTTAGATCAAGGTTTTCGCAACTCCACTCTTCCTCTTTGATTCGAAAACGAAGAAAAACGGTTTTTGAGATCCAAACACAAACCCCTCCGTTTCTTCTAGATCCAAGCTTCATTTCGCGAAGAGTTAGAAGGGAAAGTTGCTCACTACCACGCCACGGTGCTAGGGGGACCAATTTAGAGGCGACGTTGCGAGCAAAGATTTTACCGGCTTTACTCGCGGTACCGGAAACGCACGTTAAAGCTAACGTTGAGATAAGGGCTCCTTCCAAACTTTAGTTTGCATCTAGGGCCTTATCTGTGGTTGTGTGGAAACGAGTTTTGTTAGGATTGGAGTATCGTTTTGGGAAAAATGAATTTACCTCACGTATGTAAGATTTTGAATAAATGAAATTTATTATGTTGAGGTGTGTTCGTCGTATTTGGCATGTTCATACTTGATGTTTGTTGATTGATGTGTTTTGGTGTGAATTATGAATTGAATGTGCGAAATTTGTTTGAGTTTGTTTTGTGTGGAATTTGAAAACCATTAAGTTAAATGAGTATTAAGAATGGGGAATCTCTTAATGTCTTGTTTACTTAATGTGCGTTTGCTTGTGAAAAATCGTTTAAGTTAACTGGGCGTTAAGAATGGGGAATCTCTTAATGTCTCGGTTACTTAATATTTTATTTTGAAAATCGTTTAAGTTAACTGGGCGTTAAGAATGGGGAATCTCTTAATGTCTCGGTTACTTAATATTTTGTTTTAAGAAAAATCATTTAAGTTAACTGGGCGTTAAGAATGGGGAATCTCTTAATGTCTCGGTTACTTAATATTTTGTTTTGAAAATCGTTTAAGTTAACTGGGCGTTAAGAATGGGGAATCTCTTAATGTCTCGGTTACTTAATATTTTGTTTTAAGAAAAATCGTTTAAGTTAACTGGGCGTTAAGAATGGGGAATCTCTTAATGTCTCGGTTACTTAATATTTTGTTTTGAAAATCGTTTAAGTTAACTGGGCGTTAAGAATGGGGAATCTCTTAATGTCTCGGTTACTTAATATTTTGTTTTAAGAAAAAATCGTTTAAGTTAACTAGGCGTTAAGAATGGGGAATCTCTTAATGTCTCGGTTACTTAATATTTGTTTTGAAAATTGTTAAGTTAACTGGGCGTTAAGAATGGGGAATCTCTTAATGTCTCGGTTACTTAATATTTGGTTTTTGAAAATCGTTTCAGTAAATGAGTATTAAGAATGGGGAATCTCTTAATGACTTATTTACTGAAATGTTTTGTTTTGAGAATCGTTAAGTTAAATGAGAATTAAGAATGGGGAATCTCTTAATGTCTCGTTTACTTATGTGTGTTTTGGTAAATCGTGCAGACCCGTGATAGGTGGCACCTTGGTAAACGGTACGGGCCCGTGATAGGCAGTACGTTTACGATTTACGTTTGGTAAGTTGTGCAGACCCGGGATAGGTGGCACCTCGGTAAACAGTACGGACCCGTGATAGGTAGTACGTTTACGACTTACGTTCCTGCGGGAATTGCGTTTGTCCGTGAGAGACTGCGCAGGGGTTTGTCCGTGAGAGACTACGCCCTGATTTAAGTTAGATGAGAATTAAGAATGGGGAATCTCTTAATGTCTCGTTTACTTATGTAAGTTTTGGTAAATCGTGCAGACCCGTGATAGGTGGCACCTTGGTGATCGGTACGGGCCCGTGATAGGCAGTACGTTTACGATTTACGTTTGGTAAGTTGTGCAGACCCGGGATAGGTGGCACCTCGGTAAACGGTACGGACCCGTGATAGGTAGTACGTTTACGACTTACGTTCCTGAGGGAATTGTGTTTGTCCGTGAGAGACTGCACAGGTGTTTGTCCGTGAGAGACTACACCCTGTTAAATTGTGAATTGTTGGTTCATTTGGTATGTGTAGTAATTGTGTTATAAGTGTTCTGTTTTGGAATTTGGTGATAACATGTTGGATTGCAATACCATTTTGAAACCCATGATGTTGTATTAATTTTGTTATAAATGTTAAGTGTTATGTTTTGGGATTTGGTGATAACATGTTTGCTTGCAATACTATTTCGAAATTAACGATGTTGTAGCGATTGCGTTATCAGTGCTAAGTGTTAGGATTTGAGATTAAGTATGATGTTTATCGAAATCCCATTTGTCGTGGTGATTGTGTGGGAATTGCTAAGTGTGATTGTTCGGATTTGTGTGTAAGTGTTGATTGGTTTTGAAACCCTTTAAAAAGCTGATTTTTTGCTGAATTTTGCTGTTTTCATGTTGCTGTCTGATGTGTATTCGAATACAGAAAGCTGTATTCGAATACAGACATGTTGTTTTTGCCACTAACTTACTGTGTAGTCGAATACAGACTGCTGTATTCGAATACATTTTGCTACTGACTTGTTGTGTAGTCGAATACAGACTGTTGTATTCGAATACAGACATGCTGTTTTTTTTGCTGAATGCTGAAACAGCCTTGTATTCGAATACAGAGATGCTGTATTCGAATACAACAATGTTGTTTTGTTAAAAACTTCATTTCTCAACCTTGTTTATGCATGTTTGGCATATGGAAACCCTTTTAAGGTGCATGCTTAGTTGAAAGGTTATTTTGAGCATTTAAAATCTTAATTGCTATGTGTTAACTGTTATTTTTTTTGGTTGGTGACCCTTTACAATTATTGTGGAAATCTGGGCTTTGCCCTCAGATGAGAGTCAGGACAATCCTACCGATTCGTACCCTACAGACGGGAATGGAGATGGGAACGCTTGACTGCAGCTACGTTAGGAGGATCTCAGGGGGCGCGTGGAGATCACTCAGGGTGTTTAGTTGTTTTGTAAAATGATCAGACTAGGTTGTCACAGAGGGAACAGATGTCTTTCTTTTGGGGTTGCGTTTATTTTAAACCGGAAGACTGTAATGTTACTATTATTGTCAGTACGACACCTTAGTTGAATGGGTTCCTTGTATCTTCTGGTTGTTGTTTAAATACTTTGGATGTATGTATTTGAGAAACTTTTTCCGCTGCTTGTAAATTTTAATGACTCAATTATTTATCCAAAGGCATTTCCTGATTTAATTCTCTGTTTTATTTTAATTCCTTTTGAAAAAAAATACACCTCGCTTTGAAAAACGGGTGTTACATTGTGGTATCAGAGCTTTGGTTTGGTTTTCTTTGGGGGCTGTGGAACCTCTAGTTCTAGATTGTAGGTTACGAGTTGTTGTCTGATCATGTGTCGGTTTAGGTGGTTTGAGTTGTCAAGTTCATAATTATTATTATGTGCTGATGTGGTCGGAAGTTATTCTTAGAATTATTGAAGTAGTATTAAGACTCTACTTGATGATGGTTTTATAGGAGAACCATGCTGCCAAGGAGGAATGACGTTTCGAGAGCCAATGTCAATATGGATGATCGAATGGCGGAGGCTATGAATAACCTGGCTGCTTCTGTTGCTGCACAGACTGCTGCCCAAGACTCAACGTGATCTCGAAAAGAGGGGAAGAGAGATCTGTGCTGCAGAGTCAAGAGGATTAAAAGGATTTTCGTCGTTACAATCCTCCCAAGTTTGAGGGGGGCTGAGGAATCGGAGAAAGCGGATCAATGGATCCAAGAAGTGGAGAAGATCTTCGACATGATCAACTGTCAGGCGGGAGTGAGGGTCAACTATGCCACTTATATGCTACTAGGAGATGCTGAGTACTGGTGGAGGGGTACAAGGTTGTTGATGAGATCAGCTCACGAGGAGGTAAAACTGGGAATCTTTCAAAGGGAAGTTTTTAGACAAATACTTCCCAATGGTACCAGGACTAGACTGGGTGATGATTTCCTGAAACTACATCAGGGGAACATGACCGTGGACGAATATGCTGCTAAGTTTGAATCACTATCATGGCATTTCAGATTTTTCCGTGAAGAGATTGACGAGCCGTTCTTGTGTCATCGTTTCCAAGACGGGCTAAAGTGTGAGATTCAAGACTTTGTCTTACCCTTGGGAATTCAACGTTTCTAATTTCTTGTGGAAAAATGTAGAGAAGTTGAGGATATGAAGAATGAGAGAGCTAACCGAGGAGGGAATTTTAACTCAGGAGGACCTAGTCGGGTGAAAGTATCAGAACAAGGGAAAACGAGTTGTCAAACATTATAATCGACCACGTGATAACAACGGGGGCTGAATAACCCAGGGAACCAAGACTTTAGGAGGCAAATGGGACAAGGTATACGATGTTTCCGATGTGGAGAAGAGGGACATTATGCTTATGCTTGTACCTTTAACAGTACTACTTGCTACAATTGCCATAAACCAGAGCACTTTGCAAGGAATTGCAAGGCTCCGAAGGTGGAACCAATGGTGAATGTAGCTAGGATTACTCTTCCTACTGCTAGAGGACATGTTTATTGCGTCGACACTGAAGTTGGAAATTTACCTAGCGATCTGATTAAATATGACTGTGCAATTACAGGTAACCCCTAACTACACTTTCTGATTCAGGGGCAACCCATTCCTTCATTGCTATGGATTATGTAAATTGTTTGAAGTTGTCCGTGTCTACTTTACTGCTAAGACTTTGACAGTAAATTATGCATGTTTACTTTGTCAAATAACCATTCAAAATAGGGACTTCTCGATTAATTTGATTGTATACCTCTACATTAACCCAAGATCATTCTTGGTATGGATGGGAAGCCCTATCATTAGGTAATGATACATTGTACTCAATGTGTCGGCGTCATACTTAGTGTTTAGATTTGGTACTAGTTGGATGTTCCGTACAAGGTGGAACATCAGCGACCTGCTGGGGTGTTGCGACCTTTAGAGATTACATGGAGTACCATCGATTATTGTATCAGACTGTGATCCGAAGTTCACATCACATTTTTGGGAGCATTGCACGAAGCATTCGGAACGAAGCTATGATTGAGTTCACCTACAACAAATAGTTTCCCACGCAAGTATTGGAATGGCTCCAGATGAGACTTTATATGGGCGCAAGTGTCAAACACCCTTGTGTTGGTATAAGGACGGTGGAAATATGATCGTCGGACCAGAGATGGTGCAACAGACTACAGCTAAGGTAAGGAAAATCAAGGAGAAAATGAAGACTTCACAAGGTCGTCGGAAGAGTTACGCGGACAAGCGTCACAGACTTTTAGAATCGAACAGGGTGATCATGTATTTCTAAGAGTCACACCTACTACTGAGTAGGTAGAGCCTTGAAATCGAAGAAGTTGACTCCGAAATTCATTGGACCATATCAGATTTCTGCACGAATTGGGCCGGTGGCTTATCGCATTGCATTACCTCCGATACTGTCCAATATTCATGACGTGTTTCATGTGTCACAGTTGAGGAAATATCTCGCAGATCCATCTCACGTGATCGAACCAAACGCAATCCAGCTAAAGGATAACCTGTCGTTCGAAGTACCACCCGTGAGAATTGATGACAGGAAGATTAAGCGGTTGAGGACCAAGGATGTTTCGTTGGTCAAGGTGATTTGGAACCCAATCACTGGAGATGCGACTTGGGAATTGGAGAGCAAGATGAGAGAACAACACCCAGAGTTATTTATCGATGCATAGTTTCGAGGACGAAACTAATTTTAGGGGGGAGTTAATGGTTAAGACCCATAATTTTAAAGTACCATTTATGTATTTTTGGTGTATTTTGGATTTTGGCTCGGAGGCTTTTAAGCCAAAGTTAATAATATTTTGGAGTTTAATAATCAAAAAGATTTTGTGCCATATAAATTTTCCATGTCGATAATTAATGAAATTAACTGACGTAGATCCTTACGGATAATTCATGTATTCCGGTGAAACGGTAATTTACAAATGTCTAGGTATTTTGAGTATATTGTTTAAGTAATATAATTTATATTTTAGTTTGTTTGGAGGGAAAAGAAAGGAAAACTAGAAGAAGGAAAAGGAAAGAAAATAGAAAAGAGGAAGAAATAGAAAGGAAGGAGAGAATAGAGGAAGGAAAAAGGAAAGAGACTTGAAACTGAAACATTCCATCGTCTTCTTCCTCTGAACCCGCGGCCCAAATCCACCTTTCTCCCGTTTTCATTTCGTCGCTTTCTTCTCTCAAACTAGCTAACCAAGGTTGGGTGAGAGTTAATCAAGGTTCGCGACTCCGCTCTCCTCTTTGATTCGAAACGAGAAAACGAGTTTTTGAGTCCAACACAAACCCTCGTCTTCTTCTATCCAACTTCATTTCAGGCGCAATGACGTTAGAATGGGAAGTTCTCACTACCACCGCACGGTGTAGGGACAATTTGGAGGCGAGTTGCGAGCAAAGATTTTACGGCTTTTACTGCGGACGAACGCCGTTAAGCTAAGTTGAGGTACGGCTCTTCCAAACTTTTTAGTTTGATCTAGGCCTTATCTGTGTTGTGTGGAAAGGTTTTGTTAGATTGGTATGTTTTGGGAAATGAATTTACTCACGTATGTAAGATTTGAATATGAAATTTATTATGTTGAGGTGTGTTCGTCGTATTTGGCATGTTCATTACTTGAATGTTGTTGTGATTTGATTGTGTTTTGGTGTGAATTATGAATTGAATGTGAGAATTTGGGTTGAGTTTGTTTTGTGTGGAATTTGAAAACCATTAGTTAAATGAGTATTAAGAATGGGGAAATCTCTTAATGTCTTGTTAACTTAATGTGCGTTTGCTGTGGTGAAAAAATCGTTTAAGTTAACTGGGGTCGTTAACGAATGGGGAATCTCTTAAATGTCTCGTTTACTTAATATTTTGTTTTGGAAAAATCGTTTTTAAGTTAACTGGGCGTTAAGAATGCGGGAATCTCTTAATGTCTCGGTACTTTAATATTTGTTTTTAAGAAAAATCGTTTAATGTTAACTGGCGTTTAAGAATTCGGGAATCTTCTTAATGTCTCGGTTTACTAATTTTTGTTTTGAAAAGTCGTTTAAAGTTAACTGGGCGTTAAGAATGGGGAATCTCTTAATGTCTCGTTACTTAATAATTTTGGTTTTAAGAAAAATCGTTTAAGTTATACTGGGGCGTTAAGATAGGGAATCTCCTTATGTCTTCGGTTATCTTAATATTTATGTTTTGGAAAAATCGTTTTAAGTTACTGGGACGTTAAGAATGGGGAATCTCTTAATGTCTCTAGTTGACTTAATATTTTGTTTTAAGAAAAATCGTT
>PGTU02015581.1:0-33883 GCA_002896215.2 Cicer echinospermum | reverse complement strand
GTGGACTACTTGAAGACATTGTGAATTCTCAGGATGACGTCTTAATTCAAGAGAAGAGGAATCTATTAGTGCAAGGGAAGACGATTGAGTTCAAGATTGGGGCAGATAATATTTTGCGGTGTAATGGTAGGATTTGTGTACCAGAAATTACAAATATGCGGAAAACGATTTTAGAAGAGGCGCATAAGAGTAAGCTGAGTATTCATCCTGGAGCGACAAAGATGTATCGGGATCTGAGGCAGAATTATTGGTGGCCAGGAATGAAGAAACATGTAGCGGAATATGTATCCACTTGTCTAACTTGTCAGAAAGCAAAGGTGGAACATCAGCGACCTGCTGGAATGTTGCAACCTTTAGATATACCTGAATGGAAGTGGGACAGCATTTCCATGGATTTTATAACCGGATTACCAAAGACAAGGAGGAAGAATGATTCCATATGGGTGATAGTGGATCGACTAACTAAATCTGCTCACTTTTTGCCGGTAAGGACCACCTATAAGGTAGATCAGCTAACGGAGATCTACATTGCTGAAATTGTGAGGTTACACGGAGTACCATCGAGCATTATATCAGACCGTGATCCGAAGTTCACGTCGCATTTTTGGGGGGCATTGCACGAAGCGTTGGGAACGAAGCTACGATTGAGTTCAGCTTACCATCCACAAACGGACGGACAGACTGAAAGGACGAATCAGTCCTTGGAAGATCTGTTGAGAGCATGTGTATTAGATGATAGGGGAAGTTGGGATGATGTACTCCCGTTGATTGAGTTCACTTACAACAATAGTTTCCACGCAAGCATTGGAATGGCACCATATGAGGCTTTATATGGGCGCAAGTGTCAAACGCCCTTGTGTTGGTATAAAGACGGTGAGAATATGATTGTCGGACCAGAGATGGTGCAACAGACCACAACTAAAGTAAGGAGGATCAAGGAGAAAATGAAGACTTCACAAGATCGCCAGAAGAGTTACGTGGACAAGCGTCGCAGACTTTTGGAATTCGAACAGGGTGACCATGTATTTATGAGAGTCACACCTACTACCGGAGTAGGTAGAGCCTTGAAATCGAAGATGTTGACTCCGAAATTCATTGGACCATATCAGATTTCTGCATGAATTGGGCCGGTTGCTTATCGGATTACATTACCTCCGATACTGTCCAATATTCATGACGTGTTCCATGTGTCACAGTTGAGGAAATATCTCGCAGATCCATCTCACGTGATCGAACCAGACACAATCCAGCTAAAGGATAACCTGTCGTTCGAAGTACCACCCGTGAGAATTGATGACAGGAAGATTAAGCGGTTGAGGACCAAGGAGGTTTCGTTGGTCAAGGTGATTTGGAACCCAATCACTGGAGATGCGACTTGGGAGTTGGAGAGCAAGATGAGAGAACAACACCCATAGTTATTTATCAATACATAGTTTCGAGGACGAAACTAATTTTAGGGGGGGGAGTAATGTAAGACCCATAATTTAAAGTACCAATTATGTATTTTTGGTGTATTTTGGATTTTGGTTCGGAGGCTTTTAAGCCAAAGTTATTAATATTTTGGAGTTTTATAATCAAAAAGATATTTTGATGCCAATTAAGATTTCTCGTCGATAAATAAATTGAAATTAACTGCGGTGAATCCTTTACGTAGAATTTAATGCGTTTCGGGTGAAACGGTAATTTAACAAATATCTAGATATTTTGAGATATTTGTTAAGTTATAATTATTATCTATATATGTTTGTTTGGAGGGAAAAAGAAAGGAAAACTAGAAGGAAGGAAAAGGAAAAGAAAGTAGTATAAAAGGAAGGAAGGAAAAGGGAAGAAAGGAAAAACAAAGGAAAGAAAAAGAAAGGAAGGAAAATTAGAAAAATTCCATCGTCTTCTTCCTCTCCCGCGGCCAATTTCTCTCCTTTCTCCCATTTTCATTTTCGTCGCTTTCTTTTCTTCAAAACTAGTAACCAAGGTTGGGTGAGAGTTAGATCAAGGTTTTCGCAACTCCACTCTTCCTCTTTGATTCGAAAACGAAGAAAAAACGGTTTTTGAGATCCAAACACAAACCCTCCGTTTCTTCTAGATCCAAGCTTCATTTCTCGAAGGATAGAAGGGAAAGTTGCTCACCACCACGCTACGGTGCTAGTGAACTAATTTGGAAGCGGCGTTGCGAGCGGAGATTTTACCTGGAATTACTCGCGGTACCTGGAAAAACGCACGTTAAAGCTAACGTTGAGGTAAGGGCTCCTTCCAAACTTCTAGTTGCATTAGGGACTTATCTGTGGTCGTGTGGGAAGGAATTTGTTAGGGTCAAATATATCGATTTGGGGAAAACGAAACTAATACGTTATGGGTAAAACCTTAGAGTTAGGTTTTGTTTATATTGATGAATGTTTCGTGGTAAATGAGTTTGAAGTCATTGTGTATGATTACGAGTAAATGAAATTTGTGTATCTGGGTGTTATGTTGTGTTGATTTGTGTTCGTCGTATTTGGCGTGTTCCTACTTGATGTTTGTTAATTGTGTGGTTGTTGTGAGTTATGGTTTGAATGTGAGAACACGTTTGAGTTTGTTTCTGTGGAATTGAAAAACCATTAGAGTTAAACGAGTATTAAAAATGGGGAATCTTTTAATACCTCGGTTTACTTAATGTGCATTTGAGGAAAATGTTTAAGTTAACTGGGCGTTGAGAATGAGGAATCTCTTAATGTCTCGGTTACTTAACTATCGTTTTTGAAAATCGTTTCGGTAAATGAGTATTAAGAATGGGAATCTCTTAATGACTCGTTTACTGAATGTTTTGTGTGAAAATCGTTTAAGTCAAAAGTATATTAAGAATGGGGAATCTCTTAATATGTCTGTTTGCTTAACGTTTTGTTTTGAAAATCATTAAGATAATTCGGTATTAAGAACGGGGAATCTCTTAATGACTTATTTATTTAATGTTGTTTTGAAAGTCGTTTAAGTTAAATGGGTATTAAAAATGGGGAATCTTTTAATATCTGCATTTGCTTAACGATTGTTGTGGATGGAGTCTGTGTATGCTCATGCATTTCATTTTGGTAAATTTTGTTGACCCGTGATAGGTGACACCTTGGTAAACTGTACTGACCCGTGATAGGTGGTACGTTTACGATTTACGTTTTTAGTAAATCGTGTTGACCCGTGATAGGTGACACCTTGGTAAACTGTACTGACCCGTGATAGGTGGTACATTTACGATTTACGTTTTTAGTGAATTGTGCTGACCCGTGATAGGTGGCACCTCGGTAAACAGTACTGGTCTGTGATAGGCGATACGTTTACGATTCACGCTTTTTCTTTTAGTAAATCGTGTTGACCCGTGATAGGTGACACCTCGGTAAATTGTATTGACCCGTGATAGGTGGTACGTTTATGATTTACGCATTTTAGTAAATCGTGCTGACCCGTGATAGGTGGCACCTCGGTAATTGGTACTTCGGCCTGCGATAGGCAGTACAATTATGATTTACGGCCCTTCGAGGAGGGTTTTGGTTTGGAATTCCGAGTCCATGCATTTTGGCATATACGCATTGCATTAGGGTGCTTGGCACGCGAGTCGTATTTGATTTGAGTTTATGATTGAGTGATTTGAATTTTGATTTATCGTGGTAATTGCGTTGAAGGTGCTAAGTGTTATGTGTTAATTATTGTGTGTAAGTATGATGGTTTTCGAAATCCCATTTGCCGTGGTAATCGCGTAGGAATTGCTAATGTTAAGTTGTGGACTTGAGTTGGAATGACTTGAGTTAATTCATGAATTTTTGGAAAAATGATGAGGGAAATCGATTTCCCAATCGATTGGATGAGTTGCAGGAAGTTCACCATTTAACCTAATCGATTTGCCAATCAATTGTATATAAATATATCTTTCAAAATCTTTTAAGAAATCGATTTGGAAATCGATTGGCAGAGAGGCAGGAACTCAGCAAAACTGCCGAAATCGATTTGGAAATCGATTTGGCAACCGAGGGACTCATCAGAACTGACAAATCGACTTAGAAATCGATTTGGTCATGCAGAAACTCAGCAGAACTAACCAAATCGATTTGGCAATCGATTGGCTCAGCAAAAGTCCTTATTTTGAGTTAGATAATCGATTGCTCAATTGATTTATCAATGCTTTGGTCAGTTATGTATTACTTGATGGTTTGAGAGAACTTCATTTTGAGTTCATTGTTAATTGCAAGCATTATATGAACTTTTAGCATATGGAAAATCCTTTTAAGGTGCATGCTTAGTTTGAAAAGGTTATTTTGTGCATTTAAAACTTAATGTTTATGTGTTATCTGTTAATTTCGGTTGGTGACCCTTTACAATTATTGTGGAAATCTGAGCTTGGCCTCAGATGAGAGTCAGGACGGTCCTACCGGTTCGTACCCTACGGACGGGAATGGAGATGGGAAAGCTTGACTGCAGTTACGTTAGGAGGATCTCACGGGGCGCGTGGAGATTACTCAGGGTGTATAGCTTTTTGGTAGGATGATCAGATTAGGATGATGTATAGGGACTAGGTGTCCTTCTTTTTTGATTGGAGTATTTTAGTTTGGGAAAATGTACTTTTACTAATATTATCAGTTTGACATCATCTTTGAATGGGTCCCATGTACCATTTGATGTTGTGTAAATGTTTTGGATTTATAATTGGAGAAACTTTTCCGCTACTTGTAAATTATAATGACTCAATTATTTATCCAAAGACATTTCTTTATTTATTCCTCTGTTTTAGTTTAATCACTTTTGAAAAAAAAAAATATACCCTCGCTTTGAAAAACGGGGTGTTACAGGTAGAACTATTTAAAATCCAATTCAGACATAAGTCGAATCAAAATGAACAACCTTAAAAATATAATCAAAAAAATCAAACAAGTAAAAACATAAATTTTTGGGAACCAAGAGGCGATTGAAGTAACTGAAATATCACTAGAAGGGGGGTTGATTAGAGATATTGTAGTTTGAAATTTTTTATGGAGCTGTTTAAAATTGTATCCTCTACGAGAGGATGAAACACAAGTTATATGAGGATGAATGTATAAAACAAAAAAAAAAAACTAAAGCATATAAAAGGACACACACAAATTTATAATGGTTCACCCAAAATGGATTACGTCCAGTTCTTCACAAACTTGTGAGTTTCACTATAGTTCAAAATGACTTGTCCTCTAAAAGGATCTGTAACACCCCGTTTTTCAAAGCGTTGGTGTATTTTTTTTTTTCAAAAGGAATTAAAATAAAATAGAGAATTAAATCAGGAAATGCCTTTGGATAAATAATTGAGTCATTAAAATTTACAAGCAGCGGAAAAAGTTCTCAAATACATACATCCAAAGTATTTAAACAAACAACCAGAAGATACAAGGAACCCATTCGACTAAGGTGTCGTACTGACAATAATAGTAACAGTACAGTCTTCCGGTTTAAAATAAACGCAACCCCAAAAGAAAGACATCTGTTCCCTCTGTGACAACCTAGTCTGATCATTTTACAAAACAACTAACACCCTGATGATCTTCACGCGCCCCGTGAGATCCTCCTAACGTAGCTGCAGTCAAGCGTTCCCATCTCCATTCCCGCCCGTAGGGTACGAACCGGTAGGACCGTCCTGACTCTCATCTGAGGGCAAAGCCCAGATTTCCACAATAATTGTAAAGGGTCACCAACCAAAAAAATAACAGTTAACACATAGCAATTAAGATTTTAAATGCTCAAAATAACCTTTCAACTAAGCATGCACCTTAAAAGGGTTTCCATATGCCAAACATGCATAAACAAGGTTGAGAAATGAAGTTTTTAACAAAAACAACATTGTTGTATTCGAATACAGCATCTCTGTATTCGAATACAAGGTTGTTTCAGCATTCAGCAAAAAAACAGCATGTCTGTATTCGAATACAACAGTCTGTATTCGACTACACAGCAAGTCAGTAGCAAAATGTATTCGAATACAGCAGTCTGTATTCGACTACACAGTAAGTCAGTGGCAAAAAACAGCATGTCTGTATTCGAATACAGCTTTCTGTATTCGAATACACATCAGACAGCAACATGAAAACAGCAAATTCAGCAAAAATCAGCTTTTTAAAAGGGTTTCAAAACCAATCAACACTTACACACAAATCCGAACAATCACACTTAGCAATTCCCACACAATCACCACGACAAATGGGATTTCGATAAACATCATACTTAATCTCAAATCCTAACACTTAGCACTGATAACGCAATCGCTACAACATCGTTAATTTCGAAATAGTATTGCAAGCAAACATGTTATCACCAAATTTCCAAACATAACACTTAACATTTATAACACAATTAATACAACATCATGGGTTTCAAAATGGTATTGCAATCCAACATGTTTATCACCAAATTCCAAAACAGAACACTTATAACACAATTACTACACATACCAAATGAACCAACAATTCACAATTTAACAGGGTGTAGTCTCTCACGGACAACAACACTGTGCAGTCTCTCACGGACAAACACAATTCCCTCAGGAACGTAAGTCGTAAACGTACTACCTATCACGGGTCCGTACCGTTTACCGAGTGCCACCTATCCCGGGTCTGCACAACTTACCAAACGTAAATCGTAAACATACTGCCTATCACGGGCCCGTACCGTTTACCAAGGTGCCACCTATCACGGGTCTGCACGATTTACCAAAACATACATAAGTAAACGAGACATTAAGAGATTCCCCATTCTTAATTCTCATCTAACTTAAACTAGGGCGTAGTCTCTCACGGACAAACCCCTGCGCAGTCTCTCACGGACAAACGCAATTCCCGCAGGAACGTAAGTCGTAAACGTACTACCTATCACGGGTCCGTACTGTTTACCAAGGTGCCACCTATCCCGGGTCTGCACAACTTACCAAACGTAAATCGTAAACGTACTGCCTATCACGGGCCCGTACCGTTTACCAAGGTGCCACCTATCACGGGTCCGCACGATTTACCAAAACATACATAAGTAAACGAGACATTAAGAGATTCCCCATTCTTAATTCTCATTTAACTTAACGATTCTCAAAACAAAACATTCAGTAAATAAGTCATTAAGAGATTCCCCATTCTTAATACTCATTTACTGAAACGATTTTCAAAAACCAAATATTAAGTAACCGAGACATTAAGAGATTCCCCATTCTTAACGCCCAGTTAACTTAACAATTTTCAAAACAAAATATTAAGTAACCGAGACATTAAGAGATTCCCCATTCTTAACGCCCAATTAACTTAAACGATTTTTTCTTAAAACAAAATATTAAGTAACCGAGACATTAAGAGATTTCCCATTCTTAACGCCCAGTTAACTTAAACGATTTTCAAAACAAAATATTAAGTAACCGAGACATTAAAAGATTCCCCATTCTTAATGCCCAGTTAACTTAAACGATTTTTCTTAAAACAAAATATTAAGTAACCGAGACATTAAGAGATTTCCCCATTCTTAACGCCCAGTTAACTTAAACGATTTTCAAAACAAAATATTAAGTAACTGAGACATTAAGAGATTCCCCATTTCTTAACGCCCAGTTAACTTAAACGATTTTTCTTAAAAACATAATATTAAGTAACCGAGACATTAAGAGATTTCCCATTCTTAACGCCCAGTTAACTTAAACGATTTTCAAAACAAAATATTAAGTAACCGAGACATTAAGAGATTCCCCATTCTTAACGCCAGTTAACTTAAACGATTTTCTTAAAAAAATATTAAGTAACTGAGACATTAAGAGATTTCCCATTCTTAACGCCCAGTTAACTTAAACGATTTTCAAAACAAAATATTAAGTAACCGAGACATTAAGAGATTCCCCATTCTTAACGTCCAGTTAACTTAAACGATTTTCCACAAACAAACACACATTAAGTAAACAAGACATTAGGAGATTCCCCATTCTTAATACTCATTTAACTTAATGGTTTTTCAAATTCCACACAAAACAAACTCAAACAAATTCTCACATTCAAATTCATAATTCACACCAAAACACATCAATCAACAAACATCAAGTATGAACATGCCAAATACGATGAACACAAATCAACATAATAATTTCATTTATTCAAAATCTTACATACATGAGGTAAAATCATTTTTCCCAAAACAATACTCCAATCCTAACACAATTCGTTTCCACACACCACAGATAAGGCCCTAGATGCAAACTAAAAGTTTGGAAGGAGCCCTTACCTTCGCGTTAGCTCTAACGTGCGATTACGGCACCGCGAGCAAATCCGGTAAAAATCTCCGCTTGCAACGTCGCCTCCAAATTGGTCCCCTAGCACCGTAGCGTGGCAGTGAGCAACTTTCCTTCTAACTCTTCGCGAAATGAAGCTTGGATCTAGAAGAAACGGAGGGGTTTGTGTTTGAATCTCAAATACCGTTTTCTTCGTTTTCAGATCAAAGAGGAAGAGTGGAGTTGCGAAACCTTTGTTCTAACACTCACCCAACCTTGGGTTACTAGTTTTGAAGAAAGGAACGAAAAAGAAAGCAAAACCAAGAAGGAGAAGAAATGGGTTTTCGCGAGGCACGGGAGGAAGAAGATGGAAAATTGGAATTTTCTTTCCTTCCTTTTTCCTTTCTTTGTTTTTCCTTCCTTTATATTTCCTTCTTTCCTTTATATAACTTTTTCTTTTCCTTTCCTTCCTTCTAATTTCCTTTCTTTCTATTCTCTCCAAGCAAACATATATATATATATATATTAAACATAACTTAACAAATATCTCAAAATATCTAGATATTTGTTTAAATTACCATTTCACCGTAACACATTAAATTCTCCGTAAAGGATTTACCGCACTTAATTTAAATTTATTTATCGACGAGTAATTCTAAATGGTGTCAAAATAACTTTTTGATCCTATAAACTCCAAAATATTATTAACTTTGGCTAAAAAAGCCTCCGAGTCAAAATCCAAAATATATAAAATACATAAAGTGTACTTTAAAATTATGGGTCTTACAGGATCCTTTTTCTCTGTGTTTGTTTTCCAGCCTCACTAGGCTTACACTATCTTTCTTCTTGACTTACACCTATTACCAAGTTTATATGACCTTGGAATATACAAATTTAGTGAATAGTGATAAGAATATGATTCTTTCTCTTTACAAAACTTTCTAAGAGGATACTCTCAAAGACATAGTTAAAGACTGTAGAAAGTGAAAAGAGAGGATGAGATTTCTCTTTTTAGCTTTGAGTGTTTCTCTTTTGTATAAGTAGTTGTTGTATAGAATGATAAAGAGTTTTCTTCCTTTTATAGAGATAATGAAGTTTCATTCATAAGGAAAAGCACCAAGTGAATGTTTGAGACTTGATTAAATGTCCATGGTCATTAATTTAATTTATAAAAGTGTCATTCAGCTATCCTTGTAATACATAAGCTTATGAGGGTGAGTTTGCAGTCCGTCTTCGGATATGAGGTTTGATCTTTCCATAAATTACGATATGACTTGTTTGTTTTAACTTTTTCCTTTTCCAAGAACTGTAGTGTCTTGCTTTTCTTGTCAAGGACAACACTTTTTCATACTATGGTACATTTTGATATTTCCTATGTATGAGGTTGAATGGAACTAGAAGTTCATCCTTCCATTATTTATCCTCTAGCGTGGATCTTCTTCTCATGAATTGTTTATCCTTTTACTTTAGTACTGCTTGTCTTCATATATAGATTCATCTTCTTTATATTTGTTGTAGATTCATCTTTTCTGTGGTATTGTACATCCTTTGTCTTAGAGGTTAAAGTTTTATCATCTACCTGTTTATCCTCTAACTTAGAGGACATGTCAGATTGTGTCAAATATACTTCTTTTGATAGTAGATTAAAGGACCTCATTTCTAACTTAGATACACTCAAGAGCACATATTAGACAATAAGTATAATCATAATCTTTGAAATTCATTTGTTATCCTTGAAATATTTGATAGAGACTTTTTCTCAACACATCTCATTGATAGCCTTCTCCTCCTTAGAGTGACATTTCTCTTAGGGGTGTCTCCATCTAACAGATAACCCTCTCCTCTCAATCTTGCAATACATCAATTAAGGAGCTGACATCTCGTTGATAGCCCTCTCCTCCTAATGATGACATCTCTCATAGGGGAAGCTCCATCTACCACCAAAATTTCATAATTATAACAACGATTTCCAAAACACATATTTAAAAATCATTTCATCGTAACTCATGGAAAACATATTTAATTGTACATCAATTTGATATTTAAATGCTTTATAACTCATAAATAAATTAAACTACAAACGTATTATATAACAAAGACCATGAAAATAAATAAAGGATGAAATCGAGATAAATTCAAAGGATGTGTTTTTCCTAATTTTCAAATAAATACTTAAACATAGAAAAACAGTAAAATAATTATTATAACATAATAATAATATGTGATAATGATTGTTGGCTACTCACAACTATCGAGAATCAACTAAGTTTGTTGTCCAACAACTTCCAGAGTTGCAGGCTATTTAGACAAAATCTCTCTAAAATGATTTTAATGATAACAAAATTAGTTAAAGGATTATGATTATGTTTAGTGACTAATTTGTGCTTTTGAGTGAATTCATATAAGAAAACAGGTTATTAATAATTAAGACAAAAAGGAGTAAAATCTTATTTAAATCTGGAGGATTGAAATTTAAGAGGATGACTTCGTAAGAGGATGAAGCTTCAAATCTGCAAAATATTCATCCTCACCAAAACAAATGTTTTTTATTCATTAAAGAAAGGAAAAACAATATTAAAGAATGAATAAATAAAGCATTTGAAATAAAGAAGTCAGAAGGAAAAAGAATAGGTACGAGGATGGCCGGTACGATGTAAGAGGATGGCAATACAATATGAGAGGACAGTTCTATAAGTCCACATCATTCCTAAATGTTGAAAGCAACCCATCCTATCATGCGCAAATGCTAAAAGCATACCTATATATCATTCTTGTATGATTGAAAAACAATGTAGAGTCAATCTACAGAAAGGCAACAACAAACAAGCCAAAAATAAAAGTCCTACATGTCTTGAAGAATGAGAAAAGAAAAGGACAGCTCAAGACCAAGTTCCAAGGAGCTTGATCCTCCTGCTCGAGGATGGACTGAATCTATCCAAGGACAGTTGGATGGCAATTATGTAAATATGATGAAAGACCTTGGACTTTTTGAATTGACTTTTTGAAAACGAGGATCATGTAATCAGAACCAACAACACAGACACAACCTCTGATGAAAAACCTCAAGCACAGTGGACGACATATGAAAATTCTAAGGTACTCCTAAACTCTAAAGCTCATTTATTTCTAACGTGTCCTTTGAGCAGGGAAGAATATGATAGAGTTGAAGAATGCAAAAATGCTAAGGAACTCTAGGATACTCTAAGGATCCATCATGAAGGATCAAGTTATGTAAAAGAAGCGAGGATTGACATGGGAGTAAGAGATTCCGAACTATTCAAAATGAAGGAGGAGGAAACCATTGATGAAATGTTCTCAAGGTTAACAATCATACTAAACAATTTGAGATCTCTTGAAAAGGTATACTCCGTTCAATTGAGGATAAGAAAAATCCTAAGGAGTTTACCAAAAGAATGGAGACCAATGGTGACTGCAATCACTGAAGCAAGAGACTTGGCTAATATGAAATTAGAAGATTTGATTGGAACTCTAAGAACTCATGAACCATTGTTGCTGGCAGACAAACCAAGCAAAAAGGAAAAAATGATAGCTCTAAAATCCAGCCAAATAGAAAGTTCATCCTCCAAGAAGACTGAAGATGTCATAAAAAAAGGAAAACTCAGAGTATCCTCAATCTGAGGATGAGGGTGATGATGAGCTCACTCTGATTTCCAGAAGAATTCAGATGATGATAAATCGAAGAGGACATGATAGAAGATCTCCTCAAAAAGAAAAAACTGACAAAAGTAAGATAATTTGTTTTGGATGCAATAAGATGGGACGCTACAAAACTGAGTGTCCTCTAAACAAAAGAAACTCAAGAAAATTTCCCGACAAAAATAAATCTATGATGATCACTTGGGATGACAGTGACAAGTCATCCTCTGAGCAAGAGAAGGAAGAAGAGGCCAACCTCTGTCTCATGGCAAAATCAGATACTGAAAAGGTAATTATCTCAGAATTATGTCCTACTTGTGAAAAGTTAGAAATTGAATTTGACAATATTTTAAATGACTCAAACACTTTATCTCATAAATGTGGTTTTCTGAAAAATCAACTTTATGAAATATAGAAACTCAATGAGGAACTTCAAGCTAAGAATGAGAAGTATGAAAAAATCATTCTAGATTTGCAGTTATCTCATAAGAAATTATTTGAGCAACAAATACTTTTAAATAAAAAGAATATCAAAATTCATCCTCCAGAAGAGGACAAAGAAAAGGAAATCTTGAAAATAGAGGTTGATTATTTAAAATATGACATTACAAACTTTGTTAAATCTACTGAAACATTTCAAAAGATAATAGGATATCAATCTAGAATCTTTGACAAAGCTGGTATTGGATTTAAAAGTTCTCAAAAACAAAAATTATATGAAAAAATTTTCTTACCTAAAAAACTAGATGATTGGCCAAAATGCACTTTTTGCAAAAAACTTGAGCATACTTTCAAAAAATGTCATGCTAAGTAGAAAGCTGACAACATAAAGAAATCATGTTCATTATGTGGTAAACATGGGCACCATGATTCTATTTGTTATCACAAAAGACAAGAGGAAAAACTAACCAACAAGGACCCAATGCTAAATGGGTACCTAAGTTACTTTTAACCTCTAACACAAGTTCATCCTCTGATCAAAAAAGAAAGCCTTGGTACTTGGATAGTGGCTGCTCAAGGCATATGACAGGGGATAAGCACTGTATTATTTCCTTGGAGATAAAGGATGGAGGATCAGTCACGTTTGGTAACAATGATAAAGCTCAAATAAAAGGTACATGTATTATTGGTAAAAATAATTCTACTAAAATTGAAAATATTCAGTATGTGGATGGTTTAAAACATAACTTGCTAAGTATTATTCAATTATGTGATTATCGATTTGAAGTTATTTATAAGCCTACTCTATGCGAGGTTAAACATTCATCCTTGGGTAGAGTTTTCTTTTCCGGTTTTAGAAAAAAGCATTTATATGAACTTTATCTTGATAATTTACCTACTGAATCTTATTTTGCATCCATTGAGAAAGATAAATAGATTTGGCACAAACGAGCTGGTCATACAAGCTTAAATACTATTTCTCAATTAGCTAAATTATAATTAGTAAAAGGTCTTCCAAAAATTAAATTTGAGAAAGACAAAGTATATGAAGCTTGTGTCAAAGGAAAACAAGTTAAAAGTAGCTTTCACTCAAAAAATATTGTTTCAACAAATCATCCTTTTGAACTTATTTACATTGACCTCTTTGGTCCTATCAAAACTCCAAGTCTTAGTGGAAAAAGATATGGTTTTGTAATTGTTGATGATTTTTCTCGCTTTACATGAGTTTTATTTTTAAAACATAAAGATGAAGCTTTTGAGGCATTCCACCATTTTTTGTAAAAAGATTCAAAATGAAAAATGATCAAAAATTGTCTCGGTGAGAAGTGACCATGGAGGTGAATTGGAAAATGAATCATTTAAAAATCTTTTTGAAGAAAATGGTATTTCTCACAATTTTTCTTGCCCAAGAACTCCCCTAAAAAATGGAGTTGTTGAAAGAAAAAATAGAACTTTACAAGAAATGGCTAGAACTATTTTAAATGAAGCCAACATTGAAAAATACTTTTGGGCTGAAGCTATCAACACAGCTTGTTACGTTTCTAACCGTGCATCCATTAGAAAAATTTTAAACAAAACTCCATACGAATTATGGAAAGGGAGAAAACCAAATATTTTCTATTTTCATATATTTGGATGTTATTGCTACATTCTAAATAATAAAGAAAATTTGAGAAAGTTTGACCCAAAATCTGATAAAGGCATTTTTCTAGGATACTCCACAACATCAAAAGGTTATAGAATATATAATCTTAGGACTCAAACTATGAAGGAATTCATGCATGTTATTTTTAATGAGTTTAATGACTTGTGCTTAGAAAATATGGATAAATCTGAAGAAGATGAACATTCATCCTCTCAAGTACACAGTCCAAACAAAGAGGATGATTCTGACCTAACCTCTCAACAACCTCCAAGATAATGGAAAATAGTAACGCATCGTCCTCCTAATTTAATCATTGGAAATATTGTCGATGTTGTTAGGACTAGAAATTCTCTAAAAGAAAATACTAACTTGGACATGATATCACAAGTTGAACCCAAAAGAATTGATCAAGCAATTTGTGACAAATCATGGGTTGAAGCCATGATGGAGGAGTTGTCACAGTTTGAAAGAAACAAAGTGTGGAATCTTGTGCCCCATCCTCTGGGCAAATCCATCATTAAAACTAAATGAATATTTAGAAACAAACTGAATGAGGATGGAGAGGTTATTAGAAATAAAGCAAGATTAGTTGCACAAGGTTACAACCAACAGGAGGGAATTGATTATGATGAAACATTCGCACCTGTTGCAAGACTTGAAGCAATAAGAATCCTCCTAGCATATGCCACTCATAAAGGTCTCAAGCTATTCCAAATGGATGTAGATGACATAATATTTGGATCCACATATGAAAAGATGTGTAAAGATTTCTCCAACCTCATGAAAAGTGAGTTTGAGATGAGTATGATGGGAGAATTAAAATTATTCCTTCGTTTACAAATTAAACAACTTGAAGATGGCATCTTCATCTATCAAGAAAAATACACCAAGGATCTCCTTAACAAATATAACATGAGTTCAACCAAGAGTATGGGAACCCCTATGCACCCATCCTCCATGCTTCACAAAGATTATGAAGGAACTCCAATATCTGAAAAAGAATACAGAGGGATGATTGGATCTGTAACGCCCCGTTTTTCAAAGCGAGAGTGTATTTTTTTTTCAAAAGAAATTAAACTGAAACAGAGAAATAAACAAGAAAATGCATTTGGATAAATAATTGAGTCATTATAATTTACAAGCAGCGGAAAAGTTTCTCAAAATATAAATCCAAAGCATTTACACAATAATAAATGGTACATGGGACCCATTCAAATAAGATGTCAAACTAACAATATTAGTATAAGTACAGTTTTCCAAATCAAAATACTCCAACCCAAAAAGTAGGACGTCTAGTCCCTATACATCAACCTAATCTGATCATCCTACCAAAAACTATACACCCTGAGTGATCTCCACGCGCCCCGTGAGATTCTCCTAACGTAGCTGCAGTCAAGCGTTCCCATCTCCATTCCCGTCCGTAGGGTACGAACCGGTAGGATCGTCCTGACTCTCATCTGAGGGCAAAGCCCAGATTTCCACAATAATTGTAAAGGGTCACCAACCGAAATTAACAGATAACACATAACATTTAAGTTTTAAATGCACAAAATAACCTTTCAACTAAGCATGCACCTTAAAAGGATTTTCCATATGCTAAAAGTTCATATAATGCTTGCCAATTAACAATGAACTCAAAATGAAGTTCTCAAACCATCAAGTAATACATAACTGACCAAAGCATTGATAAATCAATTGAGCAATCGATTATCTAACTCAAAATAAGGACTTTTGCTGAGTCAATCGATTGCCAAATCGATTTGGTCAGTTCTGCTAAGTTTCTGCATGACCAAATCGATTTCTAAGTCGATTTTGTCAGTTCTGATGAGTCCCTGGGTTGCCAAATCGATTTCCAAACCGATTTTGGCAGTTTTGCTGAGTTCCTGCCTCTCTGCCAATCGATTTCCAAATCGATTTCTTAAAAGATTTTGAAATATATATTTATACAATCGATTGGCAAATTGATTAGGTTAAAATAGTGAACTTCTTGCAACTCATCCAATCGATTGGGAAATCGATTTCCCTGTGTATTCTTTCAAATATTCATAACTAACTCAATCACATTCATACATAATCTCAAATCCTAACACTTAGCACTGATAACGCAATCGCTACAACATCATTAGTTTCGAAATAGTATTGCAAGCAAACATGTTATCACCAAATTCCAAAACATAACACTTAACATTTATAACACAATTAATACAACATCATGGGTTTCAAAATGGTATTGCAATCCAACATGTTATCACCAAATTCCAAAACATAACACTTAACATTTATAACACAATTAATACAACATCATGGGTTTCAAAATAGTATTGCAATCCAACATGTTATCACCAAATTCCAAAACATAACACTTATAACACAATTACTACACATACCAAATGAACCAACAATTCACAATTTAACAGGGTGTAGTCTCTCACGGACAAACACATGTGCAGTCTCTCACGGGCAAACACAATTCCCTAAGGAACGTAAGTCGTAAACGTACTACCTATCACGGGTCCGTACTGTTTACCGAGGTGCCACCTATCCCGGGTCTGCACAACTTACCAAATGTAAATCGTAAACGTACTGCCTATCACGGGCCCGTACCGTTTACCAAGGTGCCACCTATCACGGGTCTGCACGATTTACCAAAACACACATAAGTAAACGAGACATTAAAAGATTCCCCATTCTTAATTCTCATTTAACTTAACGATTTTCAAAACAAAACATTCAGTAAATAAGTCATTAAGAGATTCCCCATTCTTAATACTCATTTACTGAAACGATTTTCAAAAACAAACTTTAAGTAACCGAGACATTAAGAGATTCCCCATTCTTAACACCCAGTTAACTTAAACGATTTTCAAAAACAAATATTAAGTAACCGAGACATTAAGAGATTCCCCATTCTTAACGCCCAGTTAACTTAAACGATTTTCAAAAACAAATATTAAGTAACCGAGACATTAAGAGATTCCCCATCCTTAACGCCCAGTTAACTTAAACGATTTTCAAAAACAAATATTAAGTAACCGAGACATTAAGAGATTCCCCATTCTTAACGCCCAGTTAACTTAAACGATTTTCAAAAACAAATATTAAGTAACCGAGACATTAAGAGATTCTCCATTCTTAACGCCCAGTTAACTTAAACGATTTTCAAAAACAAATATTAAGTAACCGAGACATTAAGAGATTCCACATTCTTAACGCCCAGTTAACTTAAACGATTTTCAAAAACAAATATTAAGTAACCGAGACATTAAGAGATTCCCCATTCTTAACGCCCAGTTAACTTAAACGATTTTTCACAAACAAACACACATTAAGTAAACAAGACATTAAGAGTTTTTTCATCTTTGTGCTTAATGCTTTTTATTGCTTGATCAACATTAAAATGTTCTACGATTTGTATTTTGAAACGGAAGTGGACTTTACGAATGCTTGAGATGAGAAATTCATAATTTGTAGTCTAGACATAGTTGCAGGTCATGAAACCAATTAAATTAGTTGCAAAGCAATAATTTACAAGAGAATTTCTATACGGTAATGCTTAATTCTAATCTTAAATCTACTAAGGAATTAGGGTTACTTTGGAATTAAAGGTTCTGTCACAAAGACATTAGGGCAAGAATAATAAAGAGAATTCGGTAATAATTCAATAAAGGAATTCAATAACTAGGATCAAATTAGACACCAAGGTTGGATTCGAAGTGAAACTCATCCCTGACATTTTTCTCAATTTATAAAGGATCAATTTTATTATTGTTGTTAATTTCAAATATTATTTCAATCAATTTGTAAACTTTTTGTTCAATTTTAGTAATTAAGTATAATTCAGTAGTAAAATGCAATCCTTGAGTTCGACACTCGGTATTACCGTTTTATTATTACTTGCAATGATTCAGTACACTTGCTGAAACGCTATCAAGTTTTTGGCGCCGTTGCCGGGGATTGCCATATCACTATTGAATTTAATTTAATTTCTTATTTTATTTTATTTCTAATTTAAAAAAAATTTGGTTTAAAACTCTTTAATTTTTACTTGGTTATTTATCTTTCTTTAATTGTTCATTACTCATAATTTGTCTAACCTTGTATGTGAGGCCAGTCCTCAGCTGATCTCTTCTTTGATCCAAAAAATAAAAAATAAAAAATAAAATAACTGCGAAAGCAATTCAAAATTTGGTATGCTGGAATTGAATGTTTATGAGGCTGGGTTGGTTCAAGGGATGTTGCTCTCAAAATAGGTAAAATATGTTATCGCCGCTGAGATAAAGAATGGGATGGTAGCTCTAAATATACAACCCCCGGTAGCCCCTGTCAAATTACTAAAGCAGACTAACTGTAACCTTTGTGGAGAAGCACATAAAACTGGAGCCTGTGAAACACTGGATGACAATGAGTTAGAAGAACTAGAACAGGTGAATTTTGTTAGTAATGACGGGAGACAGAATAATCCCTACTCTAATACGTACAACCCTGGTTGGAGAAATCATCCAAATTTTTCCTGGAGAGATCAGCAAGGTGGTTCTCAGGGTCAACAAGGAGCTCAAACGAACCAATTTCCACCTAGAAAGGCTGCTTGGGAGAGTGCCATGGAGAAATTAGTGACAATCACAAATTCTTTCATTGAAGAGTCAATAGCCATCCAGAAAAATCACTCTGCATCCATAAAGAATCTGGAAACTCAATTGGGTCAACTTGCTCAACAAATGGCACAAAGAACGACTGGAAATTTTCCTAGTGACACGGTTCCGAATCCACGAAATTATGTCAATGCCGTGACAACAAGGAGTGGCAAGGTAAGTGAACAAGTACCGCTTAAAGTCAAACAAAGTGTAAGTACTTCAAGCTCGACCCACTCAGAAGAAACAGTCACACCGGCCTTAGTGGAGGAGCACACCACTCTTGAA
The DNA here is from genome assembly GCA_002896215.2 of Cicer echinospermum. Classification (NCBI taxonomy): domain Eukaryota; kingdom Viridiplantae; phylum Streptophyta; class Magnoliopsida; order Fabales; family Fabaceae; genus Cicer; species Cicer echinospermum. The sequence continues at coordinate 15,009 of PGTU02015581.1, read as the reverse complement.
AAGGAGGAAGAACCTGTGGTACAAAAAAGGGAACCACTGCCAAAACCCAGAAATTCGACTTCCGTTTCCTCAAAGGTTAAAAAAGGAAGAAACAGAAAAACAATTCGGTAAGTTCCTTGATGTTTTTAAAAAATTACAAAATTAACATTCCTTTTGCAAAGGCACTAGAACAGATGCCAACATACGCCAAGTTCATGAAGGAGATTTTATCGAAGAAAAGAAAAATCGGCGGTGAAACAGTGATGCTAACCGAAGAATGTAGTGCTATACTACAGAGAAAACTGCCGCCGAAGCTCAAGGATCCTAGAAGCTTCTCAATCCCGTGTACCATTGGAAATAGAACTTTTGGGAAGGCTCTGTGTTATCTTGGGGATATTGTAAGTCTTATGCCCCTTTCCATATACAAAAACTGGGCATTGGAAAAGTCAAATACACACAGCTGATGCTACAATTTGCGGATCGCTCAATGAAACACCCCTATGGAGTGGTGGAAGATGTGTTGGTTAAAGTGGATAAGTTCATTTTTCCAGTGGATTTCGTGGTACTAGACATGGAGGAAGACAATGACATTCCTTTGATTTTGGGGAGACCGTTCTTAGCAACAGGGCGAGCTATGATTGATGTAGCCGATGGCACATTAACCTTTAAGGTAAATGAGGAAATAGTTACATTCAATATTTTAAAAGCCATGGAACATTCAAACGAAAGAGAAGGGTGCCTACCCCAAGATGCTGTTAAAGAAAGTAAAGATCCGAAGGTGAAAGAGGTTTTAGTTATGTTAGAAGCATCACCATCTTACTCCCCCCGTTTCCCCACTACATGGGAGGGGTTGAAAATGAATGAAGATGAATATGTAGAGAAAAAGAAAGATACGCCATCGGCTGCACTCAAGCAATTGCCACCTCACTTGAAATATGTATCTCTTGGTGAGAAGGATGATGTGTTCTTCTTGTCATATATGCCACCTTGACAGTAGTTGAGACGTCAAGCTCAAGACACTAAACGAGCGCTTATTGGGAGGCAACCCAATTTTATATCCTTTGCACCGTATTTATTTATTGCATTTCAGATTTATTTTACTCTATTTAGTTCCAATTTTAGTCTCTAATTTCTAGTTCTCTTAGTTTTGATGTTTGGTATGAGCAAGGAATCAAAAAGATGCGTTGAGAAGCGATTGTACAGCTCCAAATGACAGAACGCGCGCCCAAGCGCTTTTTCCAGCAAAACGAACTAAGGTTACAAGTACATCCTTCACTCAACAGACACCAAGAGGCATGTTCTATGCTGATCTATTTGCACCTCACCAGTATACTGGCGACCATAACGGAACAGGAGCGGATGATCTAAACGAGAATCCTTGAACTACTAAACTGAGAGAAGTTTTCTTTCTTTTTTTTTCTTTCTGTTGTTTGTCATGTTTCTTTCTATTTTCTCGTTTTCTTTGTTTAATGTCAGTGTATTGTGACTTTCTTTTCTTCATGTTTTTTTTTCCTTTCACTAAATGTTTACTATGATGAAACAGTTGTACTGACTTGCACTTAATCTTAAAATTTCTATTTGTGATTTCGCAAGTTAAATTTCATTTCTTAGATTATGTTATTGCTCAAGTCGACAAACCTTCCTAATGCATGCATTCTTGATTACTAAATGGTTGTAGAAGGCTAATATGCCATCAATTTTTCAAAAATACAATTTTAACTTTTCAGAAGCATGTTGGCTTTATGTTGATTGTTCATACTCTCTCTTATTATCCTAACTGTGAGCTTTTGAGCCTAAACACTTAAATTCTTTGTTGTGTGATTATCTAGACATGTGTTATCCCTCTAGAACTTGTACTAATTCTGACTTGCATCACTTGTAATTTATGCATACATTGAGGCAATTTTATTGGTCGTTTGAGCCTTTCTAACTACCCTATGAAAATTTTACCCTTTGCTAGCCCCTTTGAGCCTTGCCCTTTTATTTCAGTTAATAGCCACATTACAAGCAAAACACATAACTTTATTTAAATCACCTTACTTGGAGTTAGGTAGAAAAAAAAAATTCTAGTCTTGATAAAATTATAAGTTTGGGGTTGCTCATGGGATAGCAACCTTTTTAGTTTCGGGTGGTGATTCTCACAAAAAGAAAAAAAAAAAGAAGAAAAAAAAATCAAAAAGAAAGAAAGAAGAAAGAAGAAAAGAAAAAAAAGATCAATTTGTGTACTTTGGTAAATAATATCTTCTTGGTTTTTTGGTCAATGTTTGAGAATCTCCATAATGAAAAGTTGAAGAAAAAAAAAACTTGTAGAATAATCTGGAAATGTATGCCTAACTCCAAGTGGTAAAACCTACTATCCTAAAATGTCCTACCCTTACCTAAGCCACATTACAACCCGAAAGTCCTCAAAAAAATGTTTGCGTTTACTGCATTGTGATTGCTAACTAGAATTTTTTCAAGCCTATGGTAGCGTGATGCATGTTCTAGGATTTGAGCGATAAATTCATAACCCTTTCTAAACACTTGAGAGAAATTTTGGTGAGATTGTGTGAAGAGAGAGTTGAATTTGATGAATGAATGCCAATGTGTACAAATCTTGTTGTCTTTTTGTTTTTTTTTTTTAAAACAACCATAGAGCATGATGACTGTTTTGCAGTAGCAAGAACTTTGAAATTTGAGTTTGATGTAATTTGAGAAATTGAATTTAAGTGTGCATTTTAACTGGACCAAATCTGAAATTAATTGTTGTTTGGGGACAAGCAATAGATTAAGTTTGGGGTTGTGATGACTCTTCATCATATGCATATTTTCCCACTGTTTTAGTCTTATTTATCCTCAATCATCAGTTAAATTAAGGATTTATTTGATATATTTTGTTGATTTTTGTTCTTTGAGTTAATAAAATATTTTATGTTTTATTTCAGTGATTAAGTAAGAATTTGTCGTAATTTTACATTGCATTTTGTTTTAGTGCAGTGCTGAATTTTGGTGAGAAATCAACATGACATATGTAGAGTATTTCAGCCATTCTGGAGTTTTAGGTGTTCAATTGGAGTCACACCAAGTGCAAATGAAAGCTAAGATCCATAGCTACAACTTTCATGAAGACACCGGAACCAAATTCAGACTCGAAAGAGGAGCAAAATGCAATATACGCCGGACAGCAGATGTTGAGCGCTCGAGCGCGCCCAAGCGCAAGCCAAGCGCTTTTTCCAGCATCTGCTACTGCCCAAACGCGCTGGAGCGCGTTTTTCCGCGCCTGGGGCGCGCGACCCACACCAGCAACCATAAAAACACAGATTTTTACTGTTTTAGGGATCTTTTGGACTATTGGGAAATTGGGAGACTTGTGCCCTAGCATAGAAACTCAAAGACGGCCGTTTCTAACATCATTGGAGCAGTTTTATCAAGAATCATTCATGAATCCTTCTTGTAATTCTTCTCTAATCTCTATCTCTTTTATTTCTGTCATGAGTAACTAAACCCTATTTGTTAGGGATGAGTGTAACAAGATGAAACCCTTATTTTTATGATTTGATTTCTAGTTATATGAATGAGTTTATTGAATTATTTTTTCTCATCTCTGTGCTTAATGCTTTTTATTGCTTGATCAACATTAAAATGTTCTACGATTTGTATTTTGAAACGGAAGTGGACTTTACGAATGCTTGAGATGAGAAATTCATGAATTTGTAGTCTAGACATAGGTGCAGGTCATGAAACTAATTAAATTAGTTGCAAAACAATAATTTACAAGAGAATTTCTATACGGTAATGCTTAATTCTAATCTTAAATCTACTAAGGAATTAGGGGTTACTTTGGAATTAAAGGTTATGTCACTAAGACATTAGGGCAAAAATAATAAAGAGAATTCGGTAATAATTCAATAAAGGAATTCAATAACTAGGATCAAATTAGACACCAAGGTTGGATTCGAAGTGAAACTCATCCCTGACATTTTTCTCAATTTATAAAGGATCTGTTGATTATTATGACCTCGAAATAATCAGAATATATCAGTCTTTAATCAAATTAAAGCAATATTACATACACAGTGGAATTATAATGTGGCATACAAGATTAGCAATTAAAAGTAAAAAGATAAAGGATAGAATGCACCAAGATTTATCCTGGTTCAGTTGTCAACGAGACAACCTACATCCAGTCCTGACAATCCAACTGGATTTCAGCTTTTTTCTTCAATAGAAAGAATTGTGAATTGTTTACAGATTGTCCAGTTTCCTCGAAACATATCTATCTCTCACAATCTCTTTCCTATTACTCACCCCTTGATCCTTGTAGTCACTCAGCAGACTCACACAAAATCAAAGTACGGCTCCTTCTTGATGAGGCCTCTCACCCAAGAAGATCGCCACCAGTTTCTAGTTGGATTTCTAGCAGTCGTTTTCTTTACAAAGTATTTATTTCAAAAAGAATAAAAGAAGTCTTCAATCTTGAATCAATGTGTCTTCTCACGAATCTGGTTATTCAGTGATGGATTATGAGAACATTGTCTTTTCTCTCAAGAATACTTTTTCAGCTCTCTCAATGATTATGGTTAATCTTTTTGGTTTTGATCTGAAAAAGCAATATTAGAATGTTAACAATGTGTTGTATTGTGTTAATGAGAGTTTTTGAGTGTTTTTTGGTTAATGAGAGAATGATTGAAAAACAGTTTATATAGTTTCTGAAAAACAACTAATAAATCGATTTGCCAATCGATTCATTAAAGTTATAAAACAGGTCTAATCGATTTGCCAATCGATTATCGCGGGTCTTGTTTTTTTTGAATCTTGAAACTACATAAGCCAATCGATTTGCCAATCGATTCTTTAAACAAACTCTTTTCAGTAAATTATGTTCAGACTTATACGCATCGATTTCATAATCGATTGCAGGTGGTTTGTTCAAAGTAAAATCACACCAATCAATTACTTAATCGATTTATTAAGTCTCATAATCGATTTACAAATACTCAGAATCGATTTGGCCACAAGCTCAAAGTTCACTATGATTTCAAAAAGATTCTTCAATCGATTTGCCAATCGATTGTGTTCAAGACAGTGACTTAGCTATTTTGATGTTAATCGAAGTGCCAATCAATTTGTTTGTATTTGCCTGAAAAGTTCTTACCTGATATTTAGTTCAATCGATTTCCCAATCGATTGCAACCAAACTTAACATGATTGAAATTCTCACAATAGATTGTCCAATCGATTGTGTTTGTCACAGGTCAAGTTATTTTCAAATATTATCTAAGCAATCGATTTGCCAATCGATTACCCTAGAAATTGGATTCTCACTGTGACTTGATCAATCGATTTCCCAGTCGATTGGTTTCAATCAGTTTTACTTTGTGATGTGTACAATCGATTTGCCAATCGATTAGCCTGTAAAACAGGTTGCCACTGACTTGTGCAATTTTCATTTCTAATTGTGCAGTCGATTGCCTAATCGATTATACAATCACAAACAGTTATGTTTCCTTACACCCTTGTTATGAAATCGATTTCCCAATCGATTTACTCAGTCAATAGTCAACTTTTGTTGATTTCTTGTGTTCCAAGCAACTTGTTTCAAGTGTGTAGGATTGGATTGTTGTTCCTGAAATCTTGCTCAATTAAAATGTTAGATTTATCATATGATGTATGAACATTGTATGTTTGTTAATTATGTCAAAATTAGGATTCAAAGGACTAAAGTCCAACAATCTCCCCCTTTTTGCATAGGTGACAATCATACAATTTTAACTTGAATTGAGCATTTCAAGACATAATATTAACAACATTTCATAGCATATATGTACCATTATCATATCATAGAATCAGAAGTATCAGAGCATCTTAGCATAACAGTACATTAAAAATCAGATCATTATTAAATTAAAAAAAATTCATTATCAGTCATCAGAGCTTAGTCATCAGAGCAAATAAATGCAACAAATATTAGCAAGTTATAATTTTTCTCCCCTTTGTCAGTTAAGGCAAAAAGGCAGAAAAAAAAAACTTTCTCCCCCCTAAGTTAAAGAACATAAGCATTGGGGATTGAAATCATAAAACATTGTGTATCAGAGCAATGAAAATCAGAGCAATTAATGAGCATATCAAAGGATTAAGACAAATGAATTCAGAGAGAAAAGAGATAAACGTTTTAGTTTCATTATCGATATAGATGAAATGAGTACAACAAGTCATAGCAAAACAGCACAGATCCTAAACTCCTTATCTCCTAAACTAGGCTGGTCCTCACTATTATCTACGGGAGAGGCAGAGACCGTTGTATTACCCTCAGCAGGTGTCTCCTCGACGTGAGTATCAGGGTGATCTAGGGGAGTTGGGTTTAGGTTCCTCTGCTGCTTGACGACCGATGTCTGCGATGTCTTCAAATGACAGCTTGATTCCCAAGTGAGCTTGAATCGCATCACATCCTAAACAACCGAATCCAAGGATGCCTGGAGAGTCCTTAAGTTAGCTTCCATTCTGGACTGTGATTCTAGCCACTTGGCATTGTGTGCCATCTGAGCTTCTATGAATTCCATTATCTTAGCAACAAAATCAGGAGGGGCTGTGGCAGTGGCAGGTTGAGGCTGAGGTTGTGCTGGTTCAACAGTAGGCTGAGGTCTTATCCATATACCATGTAACCTTTTCAATTGCATTTGGTTTACAATTGATTCTCCAAATATCAGAGTGGTCTTTGCAGATTCTTCATTAACAAATGAAACCTTGAAATTTTTAAGAATCTTGGTAATCAGTTGTGGATAAGGCAACATAAGCTTGCTCTGTGAAGCTTCCAGCATGTGCCTTAGAACAATCCAAGTTCAGCTCATCCTGAGCTCCTTTGATAAACCCCATAACAGTAGTATGTCCAATTTCTGAACTACTGCATGGTTGCCTGAACGAGGTACAAGCATCCTGGTCAGCGTGTACATCAGCATCCGATGTTGGACCTTCATTTGACCGATAGGTAATGAAATGGTTTCCACAAAACCATCAATCATCAGGTCCTTTACTGCAGCATGCCTGTCAACAGATTCTTCCCAACCTTCGTCAGCCGTATCAGCTTCAGAACTGCCGTCGATAGATTTTCCGTAGAAAGGCAATCCTGATAAGGTAGAAAAATCATCAAATGACATAGCAATCCTTTTACCTTTGACTCGAGCCTTAAAACCTTCTTCAGTCAGCTTAAACGTAGAATAAAATTCTCTTATCAAACGTGGATAACTGTCGAGTGTAGAAGATAGAAAGCTCTCAAGACCGTGAAATCGCAGATGATTCTGAAACGTAAAACCGTCAGTATCAAAGTAGGCAAAATCCATAGTCCTACCCTCATGGATTTTTCTTTTCATAAAGTCTGATGGTATAGAGGGTTCTGCATCTTTTTCCTTTGATGCAGGAACTTTCTTGGCAGGAGGTGAAGAAACAGGTTTCTTCTTCCTCTTTTGTGAAATTACCTTCATGGCATCAGCCATGAGTTTTTCCGTTGGGGGTTCCTTTCGCTTTTTAGGCTTCTCTTGAACAGGAGCGGGTGCCTTGCCTTTTGTCTTTGGCAAGTATCTTATGTGTAGGTATGGGTACTCTTTTTGTTAGAGTGGGTGGTGGTGAAGGGGTTTCACTAGTTGAAGATGATGAAGGTGAAGGAGTGCGTGCCTGGGTTTGTTTTACTTGTGCCATACTCGTAGATTGAAGTAGATAGATTGTAGATTGAATGTAGATAGCAACAAAATAACAATAGCAGAGACAGAAGGATGAAGCAAACAGAGACAATTAGTGAAAACTGAAGAAATGCAGTGCAGAAATCGATTGAGAACTGTTCTATTTAAACCCTTAATGTGTAAATCGATTCCCAAATCGATTAGGTTACCGTTGCTGGTAATGTCAATCGATTTAGTAATTATTACACATAACGGCTAGTCACAACGGTCATATTTCAAATCGATTCCCAAATCGAATTTCAGTTTTACTTAATCGATGTCCAAATCGATTGTCTTAACGTTGAAAGAAGAACTAGTCGATTTCCCAATCGACGCTCGGGCAAGTCAAAAAAAAATTTCTGAACTTTGAATTCTGGGGCCAAAGAAATTGATTCCAAATCGATTTTATAAACCATTTACCATGCTGGTAATCGATTTCCAAATCGATTTACTGGAGAAACAACTGCAAACACCAGAAATCCCAAAAAAAAATCAACGATCATACCTCACTAGGATCAATGATCCCTAGTTTCATCCTTATGTACAGAAAACTTTCTCTTGGTAAAGCTTTTGTGAAGATGTCAGCTAGCTGTTCGGCAGTGTTAACATACTCAAGCTTAAATGATTCCATTTTGAAAGTGATCTCTTATAAAATGATGTCTTACTTCAATGTGTTTGGTCCTGGAGTGCATTACTGGATTCTTGGTTATACTTATTGCACTTGTGTTATCACACATGATTGGTACTGTTCCCAAATCAACACCAAAGTCCAATAAGTGTTGTTTCATCCAAAGTATCTGAGCACAACAGCTCCCAACTGCAATATATTCACCTTCATCAGTTGATAAAGCAATGATTGTCTGTTTCTTACTAAACCATGACACAAGAGAGTTTCCAAGTAAATGACAAGTTCCTGAGGTACTTTTCCTGTTGAGTTTACATCCGGCAAAGTCTGAATCTGAGTAACCAACTAAGTTACAAGTTGATCCTTTTGGATACCACAATCCAAGACTCTTAGTTCCTACCAAGTATCTGAAAATTCTCTTAACTGCACTGAAGTGAGATTCCTTTGGATTTGATTGATACCTTGCACACATACAAACACTGAACATGATGTCTGGTCGGCTTGCTGTAAGGTAGAGCAAAGATCCTATCATACCACGAAATCTAGTAACATCTACAGGTTTACCTTTCTCATCTCGGTCTAAGTAATTTCCTTGACTCATGGATATATCAATGGACTTAAGTTTTTCAAAGTTAAATTTCTTTATCAAATCAGAACAGTATTTAGATTGACTAATGAAAATGCCTTGCTTGCTTTGGTTAATTTGAAATCCCAAGAAATATGACAGTTCACCCATCATTGACATTTCAAATTTACCTTTCATCAAATTTTCAAATTCTTTGCACAATTTATTATTTGTAGATCCAAATATCATGTCATCAACATATACTTGGACAAGCAAGATATCATTTCCAGTAGTTTTTGTGAAAAGGGTCTTGTCAACATTTCCTCTTAAAAAGTTTTGTTGAATAAGGAAATTGATGAGCTTCTCATACCAAGCTCTTGGAGCTTGTTTTAACCAATAGAGGGCCTTTGAGAGCTTATACACATGATTAGGAAAATCAGGATTTTCAAAACCAGGTGTTTGGCTAACAAAAACTTCCTCTTGAAGGTCACCATTGAAAAAGGCACTTTTCACATCCATTTGATAAAGAAAGCATAAGCCAATAAAATTCTTATGGCTTCTAATCTAGCTATAGGGGCATAGGTTTCATCAAAATCTATTCCCTCTTGACTATAACCTTGGCTACTAGTCTAGCTTTGTTCCTTGTTATACACCATTCTCATCCAACTTGTTTCTGAACACCCATCTGGTTCCTATGACATGCTTACCATCTGGCCTAGGTACTAAACTCCACACTTGTTTCTCTCAAACTGGTTTAACTCCTCTTGCATAACAAGTATCCACTCACTATCTAACAGGGCTTCCTTAATGTTCTTGAGGTTCAATCTGAGATACAAAGGCTGTAAAGTTACAAAACGACAAGGTTTCTCCTAGTTGCAACACCTTTAGAGATATCGCTATAATGTTGTCTAAGGGGTGGTTTTCTATTGAACTCCATTCCTTAGGTAATCACTGGTTTCTATAGTTCTACAAGGTTGATCTAGTTGGAGGGTCAGCTATAGGTTGTTTCTCGTGGTTCAGATTCTACAACTCGTCCAAAAATCATCAACCGTAGAAGAGTTTGTTTGTTCAAGTTTCTGTAAATATTCATCAAACTTTACATGAACTGACTCTTCTATGGTCTTTGTTCTTTTGTTGTAGATTCTATAGTGCCGGTTACTAGTTTGGGAATATCCTAGAAAGATACCTTCATCTGCCTTAGGGTCAACTTTCCTAGTGTTCTTTGCCATTAAATTCAACACAAAGCACTTATCAAACAAAGATTCAAAGTAAGGAAAGGTTTGGTTTTCTACCCTTATAAAGCTCATAGGGTGTTTTCCTAAGCAGGGGCCTAATGAGAATCTATTGACAAGATGAGTGGCTGTACAATGGCATCTACCAAAAAGTACTTAGGTAGTTGGAGTCCTTAAGCATGGTCCTAGTACTCTTCTAGGGATCTAATTTTCCTCTCCACTTACCCCATTTTGTGTGGTGTCCTAGGGGCAGAAATATTTTGATCTGATGTGTCTTATCATCATTTCTCAACCAAAAGCCCATCCTAAGATTGTGCTGAAGAAACCTCTCAAAATTTGCAAGAACTCTGTTACTGCTCTTCGTCCATCACAACATCTAGGTTTGGCTGCAATCATCGAAGAACTTGCCCACTCTACCCTGAGGTCACTGGTTTGTTCAGTTTAAATTGATTCTTTTTTAGCTACAACAATTAATAAATCATCTAAGGACAAATTTGGTCTCATTCTGATTGGGTTACCAAACATTGGTCTCTATGTTCTCCTAGAGATCATCCTCCTGAGCTATCAAACCCAGCCTTCAGTTGTTGTTCTTGTCCCCTTCTCCATCCTCCTCATCTGATCAGCCATCCTCTTCCAAGTAAAATTGTTCATTATGATCATCTGATGTTATTTTTTTTTTTTATGAATATTTGGTAAATGCTATGTTATGATTGTTTGTGTTTATGTAGTTTTTGAACCATCCTCTGTAATATTAGTCTCTTTAATATGAAGTCCTTTTATGGTTCAAATCTTTTGTTCAAAATTTTGGCATATGTTCAGGGAGAGTAATTATTTAAAATTTGAAAATTATTACGCATATGATTTTAGGGGGAGCATAAACGTTTTATCTCATAAAATTGTTATATTTAAATCACATCTAACGAATTTTGTCATCCATCAGAAAGGGGGAGATTGTTGAGACGATAATCTCTCTCAATTATTTTAACGGGATAAAAAATTACTTAAAGGATTATGATTGTGTTTAATGATAGATCTGTGCTTTTGAGTAAATCATATAAGAAAGCAGGTTATTAATCATTAAGACAAAAAGGATAAAATTTATTTAAATTTGAGGATTGAAATTCAAGAGGAATGACTTCGTAAGAGGTGAAGCTTCAAATCTGCAAAATAACTCATTACTCACAAAACAATGTTTTTTTATTCAAGTAAGAAATGCAAAATAGTATTAAAGAATGATAAATAAAGATTTGAAATAAAGATTCAGAGGAAAAAGAATAGGTACGAGGATGGCCAGTACGATCTAAGAGGATGGCAGTAAAATATGGGAGGACGATTCTATAAGTCCAAATCATTCTCAAATGATTGAAAAGAAACCATCCTACAATCATCGCGCAATGCAAAAGCTGGCCTTTATATCATTCTTGTACTGATTTGGAAAAACAATGTAGAGTCAATCTACAGAAAGGCAACAACAAACAAGCCAAAAAATAAAGTCCTACATGTCTTGAAGAATGTAAAAGAAAAAGGACAGCTCAAGACCCAAGTTCGCAAGTTTTGATCCACCTGCTCGAGGAATGGACGAATTTGTCCAAGGACAGATGGATGACAATTTGTAATATGTGAAAAGACTTTGGACTTTTTGAATTGACTTTCCAACTGGTCATAAAAAGCTGTCACATGGAAAGATCATCACAAGACTTATATAAAAGGCAGCAAGATCTTCATCATTAAAATACACAACAAGCTTGCATAAAAAGAATCAAGAATCATAAAGCTATCAGAGCAATATCCATACAATTCTCATACTTTATAATCCTACACTAGATATTTGAAATATATTTTTAGAAAGTATTTAAGAAAAGAGAAACAATCAGTTCATTATCACTTTGTATGTTTCCAAGTGAGTTACACTTTGGAAATATTTGAGACTTGTAAGAAATAAGATTTGTAAGCTTGGTGAGACTAAAGAATACACAAAGTGTAAGTAACGCTCTGTTAGAGGTTGATTAGTTTGATCATTAGTAAAATTCTCACATGGTGTAGAGACTGGACGTAGCCTCTTTGGTGAACCAATATAAAAGTTGTGTGTGTGTTAATCTTTACATTTACATGTTCTTTACTCAGCTTAAATCTAAGGTTTAAATAACCATTCCTCGGTTTGCATCCTCTCAGAGAGGATAGCTTAAAAAACACATGAAAAATATTTTAATTAGCAAATCCCCTATTCAACCACCCTTCTAGTGATATTATGCTACATCACAGCATGACCTCAACTAACAAATCTAGGGTTAATAAATATTCTCAAGACTAAGCAAATTATTCTAAAAGTTTAGCTAACTCTAGGAAACCATAACAATCCCTTAAATGTACTCTAAGCACCAAATAAGATTTTAAACAAAACTACATTTTTTAGAGATTCATTATTAGCATTAGAGTTGTGTATTTACCTCAAAGAGTCTCAAATAATGGGTACTCTTCTCTTTCCTTAACTCATTAACCCTAACTCCAAAATCCTAACCAAGAGCATTTGTAGGAGTATGAGAAGTTATGTTTTTGGGAGTTATTAAATTCATTTTTTAAGGGTTGAGGGTTTATGTGTGCAAATTTGTGTGTTGTGGAACGAGAAGAAGCAAGAAGAAAAAAAAGAAGAGAAAAAATAAAAATGGGGTAGAGGTTGATGTTGCCGAGAGAGAGAGAGAAGAAGGAGTGAAAGAGTTGAGTGTGAAAATAAAAGAGAGGTGGGAAGTTTGAGTTAGGTTTGGTTTGCTTTATTTATTTATTAATATTGTTGTAATTTTTATTTTAATGAAACGGAGCATTTCATGTTTTATATATTTCTAAAAATTCATTCAATTCTACTTTGACTTCTGGTTGTGCTCTTGAAATTCCTCAATGATAAATTGGACAAAACTCGTATGCTTCTATAGGCACAATGAGTTAAGCATGACCTTCTGGATTGGATGAAAATTGAAAGAAATAACGAAGAAAGGTGGAGCACCTACAATCTTATCAAAGTTTTGTCTTTGGAAGATAGTATAAAAAAATTATAGTAAAAAATATGTTATAAAAAATTATGTAGTAAAAATATAGTGTAAAAAGTATTAAGTGGTTCAATATTTTTTCTTCTTAATCATTAGGTCCAAATTCTAAATTTATAATTTTTGGTCATTATGGTTGAATATGTACCAAAAAAAAATACAGTTTCTCCTTTTATCATCACACGAAATTTAGAACCAAAAAAAAAAAATTTCTTTCTCAATTCTCATAATCTTATTACTCATTGGTCCCTTAACTTTGTGAAGAAGAACAAAAAAATCATATTATTTTCCATAAGAATCTCCTTTACCAACAATTATTTGTCTCTACTCTCATCTCAATTTTTTTCGTCTCTTAATGAAATGATTGTTGAATGGGATCTTGTAATGCAATAGCATGTAGATCACATCAAAACCTAATGGAATGCATTTTCATTATTTTAGTAAATAAGATAACTGATGAACTGATTAATATGTATAAAAATACATAATGAATTGATTAATATCGCATCAAAATATAATGTATTTATTATCATTATGTGATTTATAAAAAGAATATATAAAGCACTCGGGTTCTCATACACAACTTTGTTTACTCATAGAGTAAGTCATAATATATAAGTGTAAATACATCTGATCAAAGCAATAACAGTCTAGATTAAATCGTATATGTATGTTGGTTTATAATATAATCTCTGTAAGAACATTATTAACTGAGTCTTCATATAGTTTGTGTCAGACGATTCACTCAAATAATGTGAACAAAAATTTTTGTAACAAGCGTTTGATAAAATTACATTCCAAGTCAATAATTAGAAGCCTCTAGTGAAGAGTCAACCTTTGTTCTTCTAATCACGAAGCAAATAGCATAACAATATTCATCTGCCTCTAGTAAAAGTCTACTATCATTCAAGAATTTGATGGTTCTCTAACTAGTGTTGATCAAAATCCTTTGGGAGTAAGTCAATGATATTAATGAAACAAGCATTTGGTAAAGCTTTTATCTAGAAGAAGTCAATGCCTCTAGATAATCAAGTGAAGACAACTATGTTTTTAGTTATATAAGTTGACAATTAAGTCAACAGTGAAGAAATCATTTAATCGTCTATATGCAAAATTTCTGGAACATTAATTTTGATCATTTGGTTGAAGCATCAAAAAGATTGACGTTCCTCTGAATCTAGAATAGTACATTTCTATCATGACTCAATGTACTACTTCAATGTGTCAAAATATTCAACAACTCTATTTTCAACAGATATATTCTTCGGTACCTAAAAAGAAACTAATTCAATTGAAGAATTTGATGATAATGATCATCATTAATGATAAAAATATTATCCAAAAGGTATTGTAGTCAATCATTAACGAACCAATGTCTATTGTCTTTAATATTCTTGATCATTGATCATTCAAAAAGATTCAAAGAAAACCCTCTTAGTAAATGTCTTGAATATCAAAAGAAAAAGGAAATGTTCAATTAAAAAATTGCATTTTGAAAAAGCCTTGAACACATCAAAAGAAAACTTGAATGTAAAATCCTCACTCAGGAAAAAGTTAATTAGATGATGATGTAAATCAATTGGGTTGTTTTGAACTGATACACAATTAAATTGTAATATCCTCTCTATAATATTTTAGGATCCTTAGACAAACTTTTAGTCAATTCATACACATACTTAATTCAATGTAAATCATGTTAGAACCAATTTGGTTTAAAGAACTATTCCCTTACTTGTTTTGATGATAACAAGTTATCTTTTGGGAACCATTTAAAGCACTATATTATGTGTAAGTAGATCAAGTTATTCCTATATAGTTTTATGTTTGTATCCTCTAATGTTTGATTTATGTTAAAGAGGAACATCAAGACTCCACTCTT
>PGTU02015580.1:0-15769 GCA_002896215.2 Cicer echinospermum | reverse complement strand
TCTAAGATCTCTAGGGTCTATACCAGCATGTGCAGACGATGATGGACCAGCATGGGCAGCAACAGTAGTATGTGGACTCGAAGGTGCAACGGTGGATGGAGGGAGAATCAGAGGATGTGAAACACTAGTGTACCATGCATAGTAGTCTGCAGTGACCTCTCCAGGAAAAGTGGCAACATGATATAGTCTCCGAAAGGTCTCTACAGATGATCTCATAGTACTCTGCCACACCCAATCTACACTGTCCGGCATCGGAGGAACGTCCCGCGGAATGCACTGAATACGACCAAACTGTCGGAGACATCGCTCTGGCAAATATGGGACTGAGACTCCACCACATCGAAGATATCCAGAAAACATCGAAACCGATACAAAAGGATGATTAGCTCGATCATCATCATACGGTGTAAACACTACATCCTCGAGCAACAATCCATCAAGTCTCCGACGATATGCCATCAATCCACCTTCAACAGCATGTTTTGCAGTCCACCTACATGCTCTTGGCCGATGCGCAGGAACCGCTCCTCTATCACCCCGCTTACAGATCCTAGGGAAGTGCTCGTAAATCCAACACTGCAACATAATTAACATAATAAAATAACAACGTAATAAGTAAATAAATAATTACATTAATAATTAAATAAATAATTACATTAATAATTAAATAAATAAACGACACAACTTAATATAAATGATATACCTGCAGTAGGCTCATGTAACCTCCCAGCTGTCGAGTGTCGTGGATAGCTCCATCTCCCAAGTTGTCATAAAGGAAAACTAATGCCGCGGAAGCCCACGAGTAGTCTCGACAACGATGTAAATCAATAAAAAAAGAAATGTATTTCGCCTCAACACGCGTATGTGTTTTATCGGCGAAAATAGTGCAGCCAACTAAATGCAACAGATACGTTCTAGCAGCACACTCAAACTGGTTAGTTTGAATGAGACGACTATACAAATCACGCAACCATTGCAATCTATATTGGGCACATTTATTATAAACTAATCTCAGCACATGCTTCCTCCCATGTTGCACCTAAGTACTCATGTGCAGCTCTTAGCAGCATTATTAGTATTCATATCAAAGGTGCATCAAAATTTACCATGCGGTGAGATGTGAAGGAAGTTCGCAACATAATTAAGGTGATCGTATCAATCTCTCCAAATGGCAGATGAAATGGAGCTGGTCTTCGATGCCATCCTTCAACAAGATGCCGATATCAGACCAGCATCCGCCATTGTGAGGTAGCCTGAAGATTAGATGCATCAGCCAGATTCCTGAATCCAATGCTCTTACAGGAGCTGGAATAGGAACTTCCGCAAACTTCCTCCATTCAATCCGTGAGTAATTACCTTTAGTGATCCACGATCCTGCGAGTAATTACAGAACAATTGAGATTAATTCAACTTAAAATAAATAAACAAATACATAAACATTTATATTATATATAATTAATTAAATAAACGAGTAACTTAAAAATAAAATATTAACATTTAATATAAACATTCATTTAATTTATAACTTAAACACAAATAAAAAATAATTAAGCATTTATATAATATATAAGTTAATTAAATAACCTTAAAACTTAAAATAAATATAATGTACATTTATTATTAATTTATAATGTAATTTAAATGTAAATAAATATAATTAACATTTATATAAACATTCATTTATTTTAATAAAACTTAAACACAAATAATTAAACTATAAATCAATTTAATTTAATACCTCTCCTTCCCATAACCTCCGAGCCATCGTGATGCTCATGACTGTTTGTAAAAAGATGTCACTGTCGGTCCTCCGGGAAATCCCGGTCTGCTGATCCTGCTGCATCAATATCATCAGCATCAATCGGACTCATGCGTCAGGATGTGCAGAAGTATCAGGAGTATCATCAGCGGTCTGCTCCATCTGTGGCGGCTGAGGACATCCTACACTCCATATGTGCATGCCATCGGTGGAGTCAACATCATCGTCCTGACTCCTCATGTTGTCTTCGACAGCCTAACGCTGCGGTAATAGGACAATTTGCTTCGTGCGTCGTCTGTTTGATGTGTTGGTGGAATTCTCTACTTACATCATCACGTCTGTCACTATAATGATGTTAACGAGATAATCTGACAAGAGACAGGAACAACTCACATCTAGGCACTGCAATATATTATATAACCATATTAAAACAAATAAAAAAAAATTAAAAAAAAACCCAAATAATATTTCGAATAGTTTCACTGGGAAACCAAACTTTCGAAACCCAGTTTTTCGAATGTTTCCATCAAGCTCAAAGTTTCGAAGCCCAGTTGTTCGAATCTTTCAGAAATGCTCGAACCTTTTACATTCGAATATTCATCTTCAAGGAAACCTTCGAACTTTCTCTGACTTCGAATGTTCAAGTTCAAAGAAAGGTTCGAATGGTTGAACATTTCCTGGAAAAAACTGGCTTCGAAGGGTTGATATTCATAGAGAGTTTTCGAATGTCTGGAAAAAGCTGGAAAAAGAAGGGCTTCGAAAGTTTAGGATCAACAAAGGTTCGAAGCTTTAGACAAATCTGGAACGCAACGCTTCGAAAGTTTAACATTCATCGAAATTTCGAAGGTTTTGGAAAATTCGGAAATATAGCTTCGAAAGTTTAACATTCAATCGAAATATTCGAAGGTTTTGGAAAAATCTGGAAAAACAAAGCTTCGAATGTTTAACATTCAAGGAAAAGGTTCGGAGAAATACTTACTTTTCACTTCGAATGTCAAAGGTTCGACTATTTTGGTAGGTGGGAGAATCGGATGTTTCAGAGTTTCGAACAATGGAGAGAAAAAGGAAAGTTATTTTTTTTTTGTAGGATTTATAGTTAACCTTAAGGGTAATATGGTCTTTACATATAGTTGGGGGGTGGCAGTTAAAAGTGGGGGGGGTGCGCAGTACATTCTCCACATATTTTTATATATTGGGATAACATTGAAGGTGAGAGAAGAAGACTAACAAAAATAGAGAAAGTAGTGCTCTTAACTACAAACTCAGATATATTGGGCTGCGAGCCCATTTAAATTAATCCACCGATAGGCTAATTTAGTGCAGACAAAGAAAGGCTTAGAATTGCGGAAAAATTTTTGATGAGAATAATTTTTCCAAAAACTATGCAATATATACAAATTTTTCCATTTGTGTCAATTACTAGTCTTCGTTCTTCACCAAGAACCTAATTGACAAACTTTAATAGAATCTCACCTCCAACATTTTTTTACATCTATAAGATTCGAATCTAAGCATATGTTAATGATCTACGAAAACAAATTTCGCTCATGGTAGGTAAAAAACATTTGCAAAAAGTACTGAGATAATCATAGCCACAACAATTTAGAGCTAATAATTGGTCCAAATTTTAGGCTTACAATATTAGTTCACTGTTTTGGTATGGAATGTCAATAACACATGCTCAAGTTCATAACAAAAGAAATCATTCATACCCTCTTGTTGAATTTAAGACTAGTAAGAAAGCACAGAAACTAGTACATGTACCACAACAGATATGGTTAGAGGCTACATATACCTACATAAGTGCTGAAGCAATGGTGCATCATGAGAAGATAGAATAAGTGTGTATTTTTAATTTTACAGTAGAGTTACAAAGAAATTTTCAGACACCTAAAATTGAATTCGACTTAATCGCCTAGTCAATTGAAATGGATTTTGCTGTTTGTAGTTTTTTAAAAACACCAAACGTGACCTTTTACCACAATTTTTGTGTTAATCTCACAATTTTTAGTTTAACTTGTATAGTCCCTATATAACAACCACTTTACACTGAAGATACTTTTAACTTGAATCTATTTGAATTCTTGTTGCCTACAGAGGAGAATGCCATTCACATACTTAGCCACTTCCAATAATAATAATTAATTGCTTTTATCATAAGTTAAACATAAGGAAGACACATTGTCCCAATATTCTGCAGCTAAGTTGTTAAATGCTTACAGGAGGCCATATAATTGCATCTGAAGTGGAAAGAAACATTAAATAGAGATACCTAACATGCCAGGGATAGCATTGATCAAGGAATAATTACAAGGCAAAAGCGAAAATAAAAATGTATTCTTAATTATGAGGATGCTTTTTGCCCATCAGGCTCTACAATTTAGCGCCAGAAACAAATAATGAATTGCTTATCTGGTCCCCTCAGCTTGGAGTCTTCGCATTTTTGCTTGTCGAACGTGCTCTTCTGACCGCCTCCTGAATTTGGCGTCATGGTCCTTTTCAACAATTTGATCCATGTTGCTTGATGGAACAAGCAATGACCAGAATAATGATTTTAATAGCCCTTTGATCATAACAACCGCAGTCATTGTGAAAAAACAAGTGCAAAACCAATTGAGACCAAACTAAACAAAATAAAAAACTGAAAACAATAATGAACTAAAAAATCATTTTTCTCAAACAAAAGGAACCCAGAAAATCAGTGTTGTGAAACCAGATCACAAACAATAACTACTTTTTAAATCTGCATGCTAGCTACAGTACCAGTACTATAGCCTCTTCTATTGAAAGACTTTGTAGTACTAAATAGCATATTGCGGAACAATACCGGATTTAGTCAGATTCCGCTACGCAATAGCCTCTATTGGCACAACACCGCAAAAACAACAATATACAAAAAACCTATATATGCGAAAACAGAAAAGGTTAGGAAAGGAGAAGTCAAACTACTTACAAGATTAGGGTCTTTGTTGCTGCCTTTCCTTCTTCCTTTTGAGAAGCATGAACATATGCTTCTGATTTTGTTGCGTCAATGATTCAAGGCCTCCTTGAAGGAACCTGGAAACCTGGTAATTAGTTTTGGGAGCTCGACTTGTGACGACCCAGAAACTTCTCTTCGATCATGCAGACAGCATACTCTCCTGGCGGCACTAAGCCCGAGATTGTAGATAGTCACCACCAGCCCATTGAAATCTTTGGAGCGTCATCGTGGTTCTTCCCAGCTTTTGCCATGCAGCACGGTGAGTCAGTGGACCTGAATGGGAGGCTCTTTTATGTTGATTGCTGAGGATCAACGCTTACTTCTGCAGCTTTTGTGATGGCCTAGGGGGTTCAATGGGAAAACCAGAAGCAGCTTCTTCAGGATGCGGGTTAAACTCTCGCTCCTGCTTTGAGAAAAGTTCTGACCTTGTCTCTTCCGTTATAAAAAGGTTGTTTATGTTTTCAATGTAAGAGAAAAAAGGTGAATGACTAAGCACGATGCAAAGAGGATAAAGGTTATTCCAAAAGGAAAAACCGAGAGAAATTCAGTAATCTTCATGAAAATAATATAAAACTCTAAAGAGGAAGCCATACAAATTTCCAGGATATGGAAGGCACAATCGTAGAGAGTGGATAGTGCTTTCACCTTGTTCAGTGTTGAGATATGGAAAATATATACCTGTTTGGATGGTTTGTTTGAGCTCATCTTATTGCATAAAAATTTTGGGGACTGTTTATGAGAGCTTATGGAAACAACTTATGAATGAATGTAAGGCTATTCAGCTATTTTCCATAATCTCTTCAGGATAGTTTATTAAAACAACTTATATGAAAATAAATTTGACTTATTTTGCCTTTTTTATAGAAAATTAATTCATACATACGCACTTATGCTATAAGAGTTTAATTAGGTGTTTATCAACAGGTCTTAGCAGTTGTAGAATAGCAAGAGAAGCTTCAAAAATGTTCCTTTGAGAATTAATTTACATTTTGTAAATGCCAGAAAACAGTAATCTTCCACTATGTGTTCACTTTAACTATAAGATGCACCGCCTCTTCTGAGTCTTCATTGTTTATCTTAAGATACCATGCACATATATAATTTAATGCATAAAGGAAGAGTGCATCCAAAAGATATATTTGACTGAAAGTGAAAGGCCAATGATCTCAAAGTTATCCAAAAGACATGTAGCACTTGAAAGGTCGATTGATCTCGGCAAATAGAACAATGCCATACATATACAGAGTTGACAAATCCCATGACCAAGTGAGTTAGTATCAATAATTCAAACAATTAATTTACCTGCATTGACAAGACCAGTTCAGCATTGGCATGGTGCAGGAATAGCTCGAGATTCTCGACTCCTCTTCTCTCAGGGTCATGTCTCTGACCTTGCTTCTGCTGCCCCTTGTCTGCAACATTAAAAATCAAAACCAATAAACAAATTCTAACATGAAGTTTCATGCCAGAGTCATGGCATGGTACAACAACCTAAGAGAACTATACAATAGAACTAACAAGAAGGAAACAAAGCAATTGCAGAGATGTTAATTAATACATTGGCGATACTGAAATAATATACTTACAATTCCCCACCACAACTTGATACATACCTTCTAGCTTCTTCTGTCCGTACTTTGGCATCAAATTCTTTGCTAGGAGATACTTTGGCAAGCTGAAGGATCACATGTAGAGGCTTTATTGAGAAGAACTACATAGCAAGTAAAACAAAAGGAGATACTCATCAGCAATGCACACTTGAAAATTAGCAAACAATACTACAACAAACAAAGCAGTGCAAAACTTTACTTCGTTCATGAAATGTGAATAAATACTATCCAATAAGTGATAAACACATACTTCCCTGGTATACATGTTAATATTCAAAATGACATGGAGACAATACTAGTAGGTATTCGTGTAAGGATTACATTGTGAAATAATGGGAGTTTGGATTGATAAAGAGACAATACAAAGCAAGAATTTGTTTAATGAGCAGTGTGAAAAAGTTAGAGTCATCCAAACCATATAGCCGCTTTGTGTATCCATTTTCTTAAAACAGTCACAAATATCTTTATGGAAGATATAAATTGGAGATAGTCCAACACTTTTTTACATTGTCAGTCTATGAACCCCGGACACAAACATAGCTCGAACACAACACAAAACATGAAGAAAAAGACAAACTTAAAAAACAGAAGTGGTTGAATGTAACAACATGTTTCAGTGTCGTGTCCAACACAGACTTTGGGTCACACAGGATACGCATTCAAAATAAGTGTCGGTGCTACATAGTTGACCGTGCACAGTCTTGAACTCTTTCTTTATAACATAAGCATATATGCACCAACATGGCATCAAAATATTATAGGTTATACTTTTAGAGTAATCAAAATCTACATTTGTAAAATAAGTTAAAAGTTAAATTGATACTTTCCAAACACCAAACATCCCACTTTCTAATCTCTATGGCACAGATAGAGTTGCATCGCATTTCATAAAAGGAGTCTGAACAATTAAGACTCTCAAGAATCCTGAATTTCACCTCACTTATCAAAGCAGATGCTGAAGTTCCACGTCAGCGGGGTCTATGGACAAAAGTGTCTCTATCATTCTATTGCAGGTGCAGGAAAGTCCTTGAATGTTTCACCAACAACGCTATAGGGTGTTGAGGCTTAAATATTGTTGCATGAGGCAATTTTGAATTTTCTCCCAATAGTCTCGGAAGGCGACCACAAAGTTTAAAAATTTATGCAACTGCTCCACCTACAAACAAAGTTGTAGTTTCAATCATTTATTAATGAAACCAAGTTGCATGCACAATTGTAAAGACAAGTAGGATATTGTAAATGACTTATATTTATGTGTTGCATATTTTCAACAACTACTAATAAATTTCTGGTCAACACAACCTAATTGAGTTGATGAAATTGAAAAGCCATGACGTAAACTACACTAGTCATGATCTAAATTTTATTCTTGCAATTTTTAAGAATACATATAGATATCACATGCACACCATAATCCATTTAACAAATGAAAAGAGAAAAACGATAAATGCACATTTGAATGAGAACATTGGAAGCGTCATACCCTCAGTTCGTACCAGCATTATAGCTTGCCAGCATACAGCTCGGCAAGTATGCAACCTGTAACTCCAATAAATCTACAGCGTGCCATATAATAGCTCCAAGTAAAGCTCGGGGCCTATACCAGAGAGTGACAACTCGGCTGGTCAGTGGCTGATTTGATTGGATCAAAAAGCTTGCCAAACCACAGTCTGCATTTCAATACTCCATGTTGTCAATCAAAAGATTGGAACCCTTAATGTCACGATGCAGTACACCACGCTGTGGCGTGATCAAGTCACGTAAAAGTTGCTGCATGTAACATTTAACCTGCCAAGTTCCAATAAGAAATTAAATCAGTCCGAACTAATTATGTGACTTGTATACTGTTTGCAATACTGTCTTGAATATAATATTTTATGTGTCTGGTAGCTTTGAATATCACATTAAATAAAAATTAGTGGCAGCATAATAGCTGAATCATGTGAAAAGTTTCATTCCAGTAAATGAACAGAGAGATGAAAAACAGAGCTTCTAAACATTACTGTGCTTCATAACTTCAGTCCAGGATGGCGATGCAAGCCGGCCAAAGTCATAGCTCATGTACTCCAAAAACAGGTATAAGCTGCACGACATCCTTGATGTAACCAGCTTCAAGTTTGTATGACATTTGGATGATCAGCCTCGTAGAATGTGAATTTCCTTGCCATGAAACGAAACTCTCAGGCTCAGATGTATCAACCTCACTTTTTTCAAAGCAACGATCTTTCGTTGTTCAAGATCACGAGCTCTTATAAACATACTGTAATTCCCCTTGGCCAACTGCACATCCATAGAGAGAAATATTTATATAAAAACAACACCCAGAAGTAATTTTCACATTGACGACAAAGAGAATCAGGGAGAAACAGTAATGTAGAAATATCTGAAAACTACAAGTAGTCAAGTCAAATTAGTAATATTCTAAATTAATTTATCTAAAGTGTCATTTTAAAGAATATATGAAACACAAACATAACACAAGTGGTAGTAGCTTCGGTCCACCAATATACTGGCAGTAATTCTTCGCATTGACACTTTAGATTGAAGACATGTCCGTGCACCGACACATATGATTACTTCAATCACTTCTATATTTCAAATTATTTCCCGTGTCTACATCGTTCTTGGTGTCTGTGGTTAACATAGATACTGAATGCTAAAAAGTATCACCATTAGCATTTCACTGCACCAAGGGCATAGCAGTAATTTGCAATGTAGATAATGGAATGAAAACAACAGAGAGCAAAACGATTAGGAATAGTTAACATTTAAATAATTAAAAGACCATGATTTGATTTTTTATAATATCAAATTAAAACACTACCGGTAATTGCAATGTATAAGAAAGCAAAGTAAAACAGATTATCTACATTAATCCAAAGCACTTGTCACAATATAATTAAGCAGCCAAATAATGAAGAACCATACTTTATTCAATTTTCAAAGAATCTGCACTCGTGGCAGCCATTCCCTTGATTGCTTCTCAGCAACTGCTGCCACCATGACGGTGCCAACCAGCGCAACATGCTCCCTTCCATAGCCTTAGGAACACTACCAAGCCCCGGATGTTGAGCAACAACATACTCCATTTTCTCCCTCTTCCTCTCAAAATTATCACCATGCACTCTAACAGAGCCATTCCCTTGCCCTTGCTTATCAATCAACGCTGTCCTCGCATCATTGTTGTTATCACATCTATCCTTCACCCTATACGCTAATTCCTCCCTCCTCGACGAAGCTCCTCTAGACACACGAGATTCCAGCACCGCCTTGTTCGATAAACGCTCCCTTGGACTCTCCTTACTGTCCTCAATTGCAGATGGCTTGCAACACATGCAACCCATTATGCCCAACAAAGTAAAACCACCAATTCCCACAACCAAACTCCAATATCAAAGTTCACCCCTCAATAACATTTCCAATATCTTATCCTATAATACTCTTCTTCAATACTCATAAGTATTATAATCACCAAAATCAACAAAAACTCTTCTTAAATGTCCCATCACAAATAAATAAATAAATAAATAAAGTACAGAATATTAGCTACAATAGCAACCAAGTATTCATCACCCAATCTCAAATTTGGTCACAAATCAACAAACAAAAAGACAAAACCCATCTCTAAAAATCCAATAAGATTTACAACCTAACCAACAGTAAAACCCTCAAATTCAACAAATCAAACCGCATAAATCTAAAAAATAATTACTTTACTCTACCCACTTGAAGCAAAAAACCATAACAACTTGAAATGAGAGTTAATTGAACAGTATAACAAATTAACCAAGCGAAATAACTAATGAAGAAGATACCAAAGATTCCAAATTTACAACAGCCAGATCCTCCAGAGAACCTAGTAAGAGTGGGAATTTGAAGGATTTGTGAGATGAATATTGAGCTGAATAGGGTTTTGGGTGAAGCAAAAAGAGTAGTATTGAAAGTTAAGAAAAGATGGAAGAGGTTGAAGGCATGGATCTAGGGCAAAGAGGGTTGAGAGAAGCGTGGGAGTGTGTTTTGGAAGATGAAGAAACGGAACTAACGTAGTAAAAAAATAAAATAATAATAATAGATTAATGTAGTAGATACTTCATCAATTACAACTATATGTTAAAAAATAAATAAAAAATGAAAACATTAGGGGGAAAAATGAATATGAATATTAAATGTTGTCGCGGCGCATATTTATGTTGAGAAGAGAGGGTGTCCCCTGCAGTGCAGCTTTCTGTGAACTCAGCGCATTGACACATTCTTCTTCTTACTACACCTTCACGCGCCCTAATCCACCTAATAATAATACTTCATTGTTATTAGCTCACTAAAATATAAATATAAATAATATATTTAATATAAAACTAATAAGTTTATACTTTTTTTGGCAAGAAAAATTAACAAGTATATACTTAAACATTAATTAATGTAGTAGATGATCATTTTATTATATTATTTTATATACATATCTCATTTTATCCTAATAAAAATAATAAAAATAAATCTTGTAACAACAACTAATTGTAAGAATTTTTGATATGCCGACCTTATCTTTAGGCTAATAAAATTAGAACTTTGAGCTTTTAATTTCTTCATAATATTAAAACTCAAAAGTAAGCTTTCATTTATTAGATATATACTATATGTTTTGTTATTCATGTCAATAGATTGTTTTGTAGCAGTGATTATGATCACCATCTTTAAGACCAAAATCTATCAAAATTGAACCTTTGTCTTGTAGTTTTAAATTTAATTAAAAGCTATTTTAAGCTTTTGGTATTTTTATTAATTAATTTAGACTATCTTAAAAAAAATATAATTAATTTAAAATTTTAATAACATATCACATATATATACTCATCGGCTCATATTTTACATTTTCAAATTTATTTATTTTAAATTTTTCATAATTTACTTAATTAGTTTTCTTTTCATATAAATGTTAGATTTAAATTTTTAAAAATACATTTTATTTAATAATTTTGTTCGTAAAAACAAATTCGGTTAAATTCCACCAAATTTATAAAACAATAAAAATATACAACCTACTTTTAATAAATAAGAATTTAACATTACAAAAAATAATTTTAAGAGATATTATTATTAATTTTCAAAATATTTAAATCATATTTGTTTTACATTCAACATACGTTGAATTGACTTTGATGCCTAAATGTCTAATAGTAGGTTCGAAATTTAAGATTCTCTTTCCTACACTATTAATACGTGTAAATTTCACCACTAAATTATTTAAAATAAAAGATGAATAATAGTTATTTTGACATAATAATGATAATATTAAATAGTAATAATAAAGATAGAACAACAAAAATAAAAAAGACAATAAATCATGTGCTTAGTTTATAGTTTACAAAATAAAATAGTTTTTTATTATTTTGTAGCTTATCTCCAAAGATATTTTATGTTATTTATATTAAAAAAAATTATATTGAATCATTAAAAATTTTTTACTGTTGTTTGAATTTATAGTTAATTTCACATTCGATTAATTATAAATAGCTTAAAAATCACAAAAGACAGTTCTTTGAAAAAAAAAAACATAATAAATTAATAACATGTGTTTTTTGTCATTTAACCAGTGAAACAACCATAGAGGACACTATTTTTTTTATAACAATTTAAAAGACTCTAGACATATCCTTTCGTTTATGAGTATAAAATTAGGTTTATAAATAAATAATTATGCCGTTGTTAGATATTTGAACATGATTTATAAGGAAATGAATAATCTTAGTGGGAATTAATTGTGAATAATTCAAGCATGAATTTAAACACCTAGCATTTTTTTAAAGTAATAATTCTAAAGCATTTCATTCAAAATCAATTGGGAAATATAAGATGGCGGATGATAAAAATATTGTGGGTTAATTAGTTATAAATGTTGTCGTTCTTGCTAAAAAATGATTTATATTATTTGTTAAACACCCAACGAAACTAACACCATAGTTTGTAAATGAACTAAGGAACTTGCAAGATTTTTTAATAGCACTAAACTTAAAGACATGGTCAATAACCTTGTAAGCAATTAACAATTCTTTGACTATTTAATTCAAAGATGACATGTTGGAGATCCAAATCTCTCACCCAATGGAGAGCGAATAGAAGACCTGTAGTTTCTCCTTTAAGTGTAGATAAACAAAAAGGAACTCAAATTGTCCTAACTTGAATAAAATTTCCATGGTGATCACGAAGGCACATACCAAAACTATTTTTTTTTAACTGTTAGAAGAAACTCGCATCAATATTACATTTATAACAAACTGTGGGAAGGGGGTGCCAACTAACCACATAGTCATTTCGCGTTATAGTTTCCACAACTTCAACATACTCATTCGCTTTGATCCAGTTACAAAGGAAATCATTCCCTCTTTCTATAATTTGAGAGCAGAAAAAAAATTGTGATCTCAATATTTTTCATTTCTAGCTTGCAATATACTCCAAAAAGTTAAGGTTAATTGAGTTCTAATATATGGTTCATTGTTATCTAGAAAGGAAAAGTAGATATGTTTAAAGGAGTTAGATGTATAAATAAATGGGTGAATACGACTCCATAAATCTAACATTTGCTAACATTTTTATTGAGTGAACACGTAATAAAAAAGTGCCATAAATTCTCGATTTCACTATCACAATTGACACAAGTAATAGGAAAGATAATACATTTGCGTTGTAATTGGAGTCTCTAAAGAAAAACCTTTACTCTTGGCGGAATTTTCAATTTTCAAATAAGCAAACAATTATCACCTCCCTCTAGTTCAGTGTCATCAATTAGATCATTCATCAGCAAATGAAATCTAGTTTTTATCAAATAATTACTTAAAGTAGTTGTTTTCCAAATTTTGCGATCATTGATGACCTCTTCATATAGTGGGGGGTAAAGATAAAAAAATTTAGGCTATATATGAGGGAAAAATAACATTGATCAATTCCTCGTTACATTGCTTCACATCCGGTGTCAACAAACTTAGCACTTTTAAACTTTTCATGGTAGAGTTTATATGCGATGGACAAGAAAGAATAGTGTCATCTTGAATCCAAACCTCGTCCCATATTGGATTGTTAGATTCCTTATCGATAGTCCGTCTACCACCTTATTTCAACAAAGCTTGTGTGGACCATAAACTTCTCCAAGAATAAGAGGGATTATGACCAATTTGGGCATAAAAAAATCACACCTGAGAAAATATTTAGCCTTGAAAAACTTTATCACTAAGGCATCTGGTTGGATAATGAATTTTCAACCTTGTTTACCAAGTGTTGCTATATTGAAAGCATATAAGTTTAGAAAAGTCGTGCCACCAAACTTCTTCGACATGAATAGTTTATCTTAATTCAACCACTTGACTCTCTATTATTAGAACTCCACAAAAAAGTGTTGAGCATTCTTTGCATCTCTTCATCTAAGGAGTTAATATTAAGTACATACTTATGCAATATCATGGAATGGTTTGATCAATTGATTTGATGAATATTTCATATCTAACTATAGATAGAGATCTCCCACGCCAAGATTGAATATGATGTCAAATTATATTCTTGATAAAATTAACAATCTCATTTCGACGTCTTCCTATAACTGAAGGCATTCCCAAATATTTTTCCATATGACACAAGACTTAACAACGCTACACGGGTATAAACACCTAATTTATTAAGCTAAAAAATTGTAATCATATATCACTTTTAATAATAGTAGTTTTAATATTTTTTTAAAGTCTTAAAAAGGGGATGTATAATTAAATATCTTATAGAAAAAAGAGATATGAGTGGAACATTATTTGTAATAAAAATTGTTCGCCAAGATTGTGTTAGTGGACTGAAAATTGAAAATTTGCAATGTTTTATCAATTTTGAAATATGATTATTTTCATTTACCTTATAATTACCATTCATTAACTGTACGAAAAATAAATTAAAAGAATTGAAAAACACAAAAATTAAATAATAAAGAATATATTAGAAAAAGGTAATATTGTATTTGTGAGTCATAAGGAGTCCCATTTTGTATATACATATATTTAATATTCATTTTTCATCTTCCAAAATACTTCATAGTATTATTTAAGAGTATATTTAGAAAAACTGTAATAACATGTAAACTGTTAAAAACACATATTAAGTTTGTGAAGTGTATTGGCTTACAATAATGCATTGAAGGTTGAAAGGGATTGGTTAGATTTTTTGTCCCTACGAATTGTTCCAAACATCAAAATCTTCATGTGGTGTTTAGGGCGCTATTGTCGTCCAAATAGATCACTACTTTGAAGTAAAATGAGTTAATTGTTCATCTAATTGTGTTTGCTGCAATAATGACACTATAAACTAATTGACATATTTTATTGGTGTATGATTCTAAGGACTAGTGAATAGACAAATTGAACCATGAAATTATAAATTGCTAAATAAATATAATTCAAATTGTAAAATATTAATCAAAAATATCATATTTATGTCATTTACAACATCAACTAATTTTTTTATGAAATTTAAATATTTTATGGAGTAATTTGTTAATAATTAGTCAATATATAATTACAATTATTCATAAATTTGTCTTTAAGATAACAAAATTTCATAAACAAATTTGTCTTCCGAAAGATGACATTAACGTTGATAAACCACATATTTAGTTATTATGTCACATCAAAAATATCTAATAGCAAAAGTTTACCGAGAGACTATTTTTGTTGATATTTAACAACTTCAAAGATATTTTTGCCAATTCGCAAAATTCAAAGACTAATTTGACTTATGCTTATAATTTGAAGGACAAATTTTCCTATTCACTCTTTTAAAGATCACTTATTGGAGAAAACATGTCATTTTCAAGTCTTAAAGACACTTAACCAATAACAATCGGATATTTAGTCTTAAAGGCATTTAACCAATAACAATCTGGATATTTTTGTTTGGATAACTTGGAGTGTAAGAAAGAGGAGAAACTTGAATCCAAGCCAAAAATGAGTTGGTCCAATAAGTACTTTGTTATGCAACTAAAACTCAATTTTCATGGCAGCATGCAAGAGGAGGTATATAGTTCACATGTCACTAAAACCACAATTTATAGTTAGACAACCAACCTTTTATGTTCGATATATCAAATGTAATGTCGATGCATCATATGGTATAAAATTAGCTAGGTAGTTGAGGTGAATGAGTTAAGAAACAGAATGATAGAAAGATTAACAATTTGATTCTCATCTTTAACATAATTTTAACAATTACTAACAATATTAACATAATATTGATCGATAAAAAAAAATTGATGCATCAATCTTTTCTTGACAACAATGTTTATCATGACATGAACACATTGGGGGAAAAACTCACATTACATTAAAGAAGAAAATTGATGGATGATGTGCGCATTGTTAAAACTAATAAATTTGAATATAATTTTTCATTGAC